>PVKS010028967.1:0-25828 GCA_004027875.1 Aplodontia rufa
CCTGGCCACCCCTGGGGTCACATCAGGTTCAGGGACCATCAGGCTGGGAAAGGAGCCCCCACCCCTCAGATCTCCCAGGGCCCCAGGTGGACAGTATAGTGGTTAGGCAGGCACCTGCCCATGCCCACTGGCAGGCCTGGGCACCTCGAAGGCTCTTTCTCCTGGAGTGCTGGTGGCCTTCTGGCCCAGTGCCCCATTTCCTTCCTCCCGGGTGGGGTGGAGTGGTGGAGCAAGGGAGCTGGCAGGGAGGTGGTGGGAACCAGAGGCCTCAGGAGCGCAGGCGAGGGCCTTGCAGACTGAGAAGGCCCGCTAGGGCCCCGGGATCTGCGGGGGGCCGTTAGGGTCCTGGCCCTGCGGGGCAGCTGCTTTTTTGGCCTTGTGCACACAAAGCGCTCCGGGCGTGCCCGGCCCTTTCGAAGGGCTCCCAGGGCTGGCTCTTAGGGTTGGGCCCTTCCCACTGCTGCTGACCAGGGTGCGTGCAGCCAGGGGGCCTCGAGCCCAGGAGCGGAGCCCTGGTGCTGGGAGAAAGGGTGACAGCCAGTGGGGGGGCAGGGAAGGGGTGGAACCCTAATGACTCAAGGACCCCATCCGCCCCACCCAAACCCCCGCAGGGGCCTTGGGTAAGGAAAGTCCCCAAGGGTGTGCCGGGTGAAGCCAGCGGTCCTGCGCCAGACACCATTAATCCTTTCGTCGTTCCAAGGTGTGTTTCCTGCAGCGCTGGCCCAGAGGCTGCGGGGCCTCGGCGCCTCCCGGCCCACTTCTGGGCCCAAAGAGCGGGGAGTCAGGTCGTAACGGCTGCCACTGGGGGCTTGGTGGGGGCATTCCGACGGGCGGGGCGGGCGCGGCTCCCTAGCTCCACCCAAAGTCCCCACCCCGGCGAGGCCCCGCCTCCGTCCCCGCCCTCTGCCCGCATTTAAAGGGCTCGCTCTCTCCGCAGCGCAACCTCTGTTCTCCGCCTTGCTTCTCACGCGCCGAAGTGCCTGCAACTTTAATTAAAGGGCCGTCCCCTCGTAGAGGCTGCAGCACCGCCCCCCGGCTCCTCGCGCCTCAAAATGAGTAGCTCCCACTCTCGATCCGGCCAGAGCGCATCGGGCGCGGCTCCGGGTGGCGGTACCGATACACGGGACGCCGAGATGCCGGCCACCGAGAAGGACCTAGCAGAAGACGCGCCATGGAAGAAGATCCAACAGAACACGTTCACTCGTTGGTGCAATGAGCACCTCAAGTGCGTGAGCAAGCGCATCGCCAACCTGCAAACAGACTTGAGCGACGGACTGCGACTCATCGCGCTGCTTGAGGTACTCAGCCAGAAGAAGATGCACCGCAAGCACAACCAGCGGCCCACCTTCCGCCAGATGCAGCTCGAAAACGTGTCGGTGGCGCTCGAGTTCCTGGATCGAGAGAGCATCAAGCTAGTGTCCATCGGTGAGGGCGCGGGCTGCCCCGGGGCGTCGCGTGGGCGAGGGCGGGGGCTCCGAGCGTCCTCCCATCCCCCCTGGGCCAAACCTTCCTCGCTCCCCCTCCCCGGCGGCCGCACAGCCCCCGGGGCCCCTGGGCCACCCGCTAAGCGCGGGCCTCAAGAACAAAGGCGCGCGGGCTGGCCCGCTGAGCGTGCGAACCGCTACGTGCTCCCGCTGGCCCGCGCCCAGGCTGAGCTCACATCCTCCACAGGCCGCGCCCCCACTGCTGCACCCGCACTGTTAGAGGGCCTGGTGCAGTGGTCACTGACCCAGGTCCTGGCTCTGAGTGCCGTGCATCATCCCTGAGGAGGGGGAGGCCCAGGCTCTTCCCTTACAGTAGTTTCCAGAGGGCTTTCAGGTTCCCGTGTGGCTCTAAAGAAGGGGTTGAGGCTTGTTGGTCCCATTGTCCTGGGCTCTCTCGCCTTCTGTCCCTGGAAAATGACCCCCTTCTGTCCCTGGAATCTCCCCCAGGGAACCTGGGGATCAGAGAGAAGCATAGCTAGCAAAACTACCCCCAAAGTGAGTTGGGTGTGGTTGAGCAAAGGAACCTGGCTTACAGTCTGCTTGATTGCTAACTGTACTGCTCATCATAGGCCACTTTGCTTCTACCTCGGCCTTGGTTTTCCGCATCTAGAATACAGGAGTTGGTTGAAAGGTGCTCCAGTGTGCACTGGGCTCACTGCCAGCCCAGTCAGTGTCCATGTCACTGGGCTGGAGAGACTGGCATTGGCCAGGCCTTCTGAAGCATCCTAGGCCTTTCTCATAATAGGTTCTGTTCAGGGACAGGCACCAGAACTGGTGACTTGGGGGAATGTGGAACAGGGAGAGCAGAATGTAGATGAACCTTCTTTTCTTCATAAATGAAAGAGGCCTTCCCGTTGTCCTTATGGCCCAAGAATGGTAAATGCTGGCCCAAGAAAGTGAGGTACCACAGCTTGGTTTCCCTGACCACTCAGGGGCAGGTCTCAAGAGTTGAAGTTCGTTCTTTGGAATGCTCGAGGCTCAAGGCTTGGAGGCCCACCCCCCAGTCCCAACCTCAGTCTAGCCAAGCTGAGTCATTTCTGAGTCTTGGGTGGGGGGGCAACCGGATGTGGGGAGGCAGGCCACACCCCAGCTCTTGGTGGGGGTCTCCTCCCTCCTCCTTTATCCCCTCCTTCTTGTGAGCTGGCTGGAGCAGGCCTAGTTCCCAGAGCTTTGCCATATAAGGCAAAAAAATGTTGGAAAGCAGCAGTGATTAGGGGAGGGAGGGGGCCGGCTGGCCCCAGGCTGGGGAAAGGGGGTGGGATGGGGCGGGGCCATCTAACCAGGCAGTCTCCCAGTCCTGAGCCCTGGTCCTTCCCTTCCTCTTGGGAGGGGGACTGCGCTGGCATTGGCCCACATGATATGGACCATAGGAGGGTTGGAAGGTTGGGCCCTACCTACCAGGGCTGGTGGGCCTGGCCTTTCCCTTTCTCTTGTAGGTCACTGAAGGCCTCCAGCCTCCTGGGGGCTCTTGTACTGGACCCAGGATATTGGGGTGGGATCCTAGCATCCTTGGTCTTCTCTAAGCCCAACTCCCACAATTTGGGGACAGTGAAAGGCAGCTGTGAGGGGCCAGGACCAACCCATCTGGGAATGGGGGCAGGGCACTCTGCTTTGAGCACCTCACCTGGTGTTCCAGGTGCTTCCAACTAGACAGAGAGGCCACTTGCCATTGATGGCCCTTTCAGTGGTGTCCATTCCCTTCTTGTCCCCCTCCCAGTTGACTCACTAGACAAGTATTCTCTGATTATAGGGGAGGCCAGCAGGGTTTCCAAAGATGAGCTCTCAGAAAGCCTGCCCCACCCTGAGCCACCCACCCTTGGGGAGCCTGAGACCCAGAGGTGGCTTTGGGTGTGGCTCAGAGGGGTTGCCATGGTGATGAGGGGGTGTAGGGTGCCTGCCCTAACCACTTCCCTTGTGGTGAGCATGGTGGCTGCCTGAGGCCTAGGAGCCCGTTAGGTGGCAAGTAGGGCTGGTGGTGGGTGGCAGCTGAGCGGGTTATGCTGAGGCAGCAGGACACAGGGACCCCACCCAAGGCCTCTGCCACCCAATCTCCCAAGAGCCAAGCATACCCAGCCCCTCCCTCCTCCTCCTCCTCCAGCTGGGTAAGGGGGCCCCCCATAATGTTTCCTTCTGTCACCCCAGCAGATCTCCATGGGCCCCAGTGAGTCAGGACCATGTGGTCCAACCTCTGGTTCCTTTGAGCCCTGGCACCTCCCCTGAGCCAGTGCTATAGCATTCTGCCACCTCCTGACTTCAAGTGTGGCTGAGGGGGCAAGGATGTGGAGAGGGGTGGGGTTCATACCCCTTCACCCAAGGGTCCTTGCTCAATGCCTCTACTTCCCCTGCCTCACACCCACCACCAATCCACTCGAGAGCAGCAGTTGTATTTCTCAATTACCCTTTGCCAACTCAGTCTTCCTCTTCCTCAGCCTCAGCCCAGTTTGAGGTCAGGGGCCCTGGTTTCTAGACTGGGGCTACTCCTGGTTCCTAGAGATCCCTGGAGATGGGGGTGGGTCTCCACCTTGGCAGCTGCAAAGTGTTCATCCCTGGTATTCTCCTTGGACCCATCTGCAGGCTGGGTCAGTCTTCTGCCTTTCCTTTGGCCCTTGAGGCTTCTGGAAATGTCCTCATTATACTGTATTGTCCTCCAGAAGTCTCCTTCCTCTCTGATACCACAGGGAGGCTCTGGGCAGTGTGCCTGATGCACACACTACATTCCCTGGCTGGAATGGGGCCTCTTCTTCCCTATGCCTCCCAGTGCTGTTGAGACCCTGGCCCCACCACCTGGGAGTGACCTGACTTACTGTCTGCAGGCACTCTCCCCTAAGGCGATGGGGAGGCTGCCCAGTACTGCCACTTCTTTACCCCATAGACAGCAAGGCCATTGTGGATGGAAACCTGAAGCTGATCTTGGGCCTCATCTGGACGCTGATTCTGCACTACTCCATCTCCATGCCCATGTGGGATGAGGAGGAGGATGAGGAGGCCAAAAAGCAGACGCCCAAGCAGAGGCTCCTGGGCTGGATCCAGAACAAGCTACCACAGCTGCCCATCACCAACTTTAGTAGGGACTGGCAGAGTGGCCGGGCCCTGGGTGCCCTTGTCGATAGCTGTGCTCCAGGTGAGGGGGCATGGGGTGGGAGTCATTGGGATCAGGCTATCTGTGGGAGATCTGGAAAGTAGTTCTATAGCCCACCAGCTCTAAGTACAGCCTTCCTTGTCTCACAGGCCTATGTCCTGACTGGGACTCCTGGGATGCCAGCAAGCCTGTCAACAATGCACGAGAAGCCATGCAGCAGGCTGATGACTGGCTGGGCATCCCTCAGGTATGCTCCCTGCCTGGCCCTGTTGGAGGCTGTGCGGGGCCTTTTTGCAAGGAGGAGTCCAATGGCTCCTGTCTTTTGCCTATGACAGGTGATCACTCCTGAGGAGATTGTGGACCCCAATGTGGATGAGCACTCTGTCATGACTTACCTGTCCCAGTTCCCCAAGGCCAAACTGAAGCCAGGGGCTCCCCTGAGACCCAAACTGAACCCGAAGAAAGCCCGAGCCTATGGGCCAGGTGAGGCAGCCAGGGATGCTCCTGGGGGTGTTCTTTCTGGTGCACTGATGTTCTCCCAACAGTGCACTGTCAGAACCTGGAGGGCCCAAGGAATGTTGGGTTAAGTGGCAGCCAGGTAGTCAAATGCCATTCAAACAGTCAGGTGAGAGTTCTCGCTTTGGCAGCACAGATAGTGAAGTTAGGAGATGGAGATCAGTGTGACCCTTGCCGGAGGATGATACGCACATTCTTGAGGCATTCCGTTGTTTTAAAAATGTCTGATGGGAGTAGATCAGGGTTGGTGAGAACTAGTCACTTGACAAGAGTGCTAAGAAGTTCCTTAAGTCACAAAAGCCTGAGGGGACGCCTCCTTGGGGAGGGAGGACCCAATGGGCTTCTTCTCCGTGATTGGGAGGTGAACCAGAGCCCAGGTGAAGGGTTGGGCAATCACACCAGTGCAGCAAAACTGAGCGTTCCAGAAAACAGGCATGGGCCTGTCCCCACAGCAAGAGCACATCTGGGTCCTGAGGCCAGGCTCATTGTGCTGACTTCACACTGAACAAACCTGCCCAGTTTGGATCGTGCCTGATTTGGGGGCTGGCTGGGAGGGGCACTGAGGCAGCAGAGAGGTAGGGGCTCTAATACTGTGTCCCTGGTACTCCTAAAGTGCTAGAGGCTCTGCAGGCGTGTCTAAGCATGGCGGGGAAGGGGTGAAGACATGAGCCTGTGGCCCCAGCAGCTGGCCCATGGCTTGCTCACCCTTTTCTGACAGGCATCGAGCCCACAGGCAATATGGTGAAGAAGCGGGCAGAGTTTACTGTGGAGACCCGAAGTGCTGGCCAGGGAGAAGTGCTGGTATATGTGGAAGACCCAGCAGGACACCAAGAAGAGGTAGGGTCATACTGGTAGGGCAGGGCCCTGCTGTGCCCCCTTCTTAACAAAGGGGCTGCTCTTAACAAAGGCTCATGGGCTCCTTCCTACTACAGGCAAAGGTGACTGCCAATAATGACAAGAACCGAACCTTCTCTGTCTGGTATGTCCCCAAAGTGACTGGGACTCATAAGGTGAGCCTTCAGCTGGCAGGGAGCCTGTTGGCCATGGGCATTGCCTGGAGTTCCCTGACCCTGCCCTCATGGCCCACTTCTCCTGGGAATAGGTGACTGTGCTATTCGCTGGCCAGCATATTGCCAAGAGCCCCTTTGAGGTGTATGTGGACAAGTCACAAGGTGACGCCAGCAAAGTGACGGCCCAGGGTCCTGGCCTGGAACCCAGTGGGAACATTGCCAACAAGACCACTTACTTTGAGATCTTTACAGCAGGTGAGGGGAGGCTGCCGAGGCCCAGCAAGCCAGAGGGTAAGATGTGCTGGAGCCTCGGAGCTGAGCTTATGCCTTGTGACAGGAGCCGGCACAGGTGAGGTGGAGGTTGTGATCCAGGACCCTGCAGGACAGAAAGGCACAGTAGAGCCTCAGCTGGAGGCCCGGGGCGATAGCACGTATCGCTGCAGCTACCAGCCCACAATGGAGGGTGTCCACACAGTGCACGTCACCTTCGCCGGTGTACCTATTCCTCGCAGCCCTTACACTGTCACTGTTGGCCAAGGTAAGCCCAGCCCTGGCTACCCCTTCACCCCCACTGCGGTGCTGCTGCCTGGGCCTCCTATGGGAGGGGGACCCCGTTTTTCTGTCCCTGTCCAGCCCCTGCCTGGGCGTCCCTAGTCTTTGAGCTTCCCCTGTCTAGGCACGCACTGTCTTTCCTCCCCTGCTGGGGCCCTCCTTCCTCCTTCTCTTCTTCTTGCCCCTCTCCGTCTCTCCTCTCCATGCTTTACCTTCGGAAGAGCTCGCTCCAGCTGTCTAGAAACCTGCTGCTCTCTGCTCTGCCCACAGGGTCAACGGTACTTGGATCCATCTTGCTCTTGGAGGGGAGGGTTGGGTGGAGGTCTCGGGGTCACAACCCATTCCAGTTCTTCCTTGCATGTGCCTCACCAGCCTGATTGGCACCCTCCAATCCCAACAGCCTGGTCCTGTGGGAGGCAAGGAAGGGGGGCCACCTGGCAGCTCTCAGCAGCTCAGCTAGTTCCTCTGCCCACAGCCTGTAACCCAGCTGCCTGCCGGGCTGTTGGCCGGGGCCTCCAGCCTAAGGGTGTGCGGGTGAAGGAGACAGCTGACTTCAAGGTATACACGAAGGGTGCTGGCAGCGGGGAGCTGAAGGTCACTGTGAAGGGCCCCAGTAAGTTGGTTGGGGCTGGGGTGGATGGCAGCAGTCCTCAGGGTCACTGCTGGGCTGACCTGGGGCCCTCCTTATCTTGGCAGAGGGCGAGGAACGTGTGAAGCAAAAGGACATGGGGGATGGCGTTTATGGCTTTGAGTATTACCCCACGGCCCCTGGCACGTATACTGTCACCATCACATGGGGTGGCCAGAACATTGGGCGCAGGTGAGACTTCCAGGCACCGCCCCCCATGGTTTAGCATTTTCCAAGTCTTCTGTCTCCCTACCTGATAATGAGGGGCCTGCCTGCACTTCTTGCCTAGCCCACAACTGCTGGGCACAGTATGGCTCCTCCCTTTGGGGCAGTTCCTCTCAGTGCTTCCCTATGTGACTCTCATTTGCAGTCCCTTCGAGGTGAAAGTGGGCACTGAGTGTGGCAATCAGAAGGTGCGGGCCTGGGGCCCTGGGCTAGAAGGCGGTGTCGTTGGCAAGTCAGCAGACTTCGTGGTAGAGGCCATTGGGGACGATGTGGGCACCCTGGGTAAGTCAGAGGCTTCAGTGTGGGCAACTGTGGGCAAGAGGGTGGCAAGGACAGTCCACTCTGAGGCTCCAGGGCACCAATGGGACTGATGGCTGTTGTCAGGTTTCTCTGTGGAGGGTCCATCACAGGCCAAGATTGAATGTGATGACAAAGGCGATGGCTCCTGTGATGTGCGCTACTGGCCCCAAGAGGCTGGCGAGTATGCTGTTCACGTCCTGTGCAACAGCGAGGACATCCGCTTCAGTCCCTTCATGGCTGATATCCGCGATGCACCCCAGGACTTTCATCCAGACAAGGTAAAGGCACACAGCACTGGCCTGAGTTTCAGCCTTCTGCCTTTGTTTAGGAAGCCAACTAGGGGTAGGCATATCCCTGTCTCATCAGTCAGGCTGGGGTCCTCAACCCAGGCCTTAGGCTGAAACTCCCCAGCACCATGCTCCTGCCACTCTGTCCCTAGCTGCCCTGTCTGGCTTGTGGTTTTGGTGTCCTTGATTTGGTCCCTTGAGATCTAGGCGGTCTCTTACCAGGTGAAGGCACGTGGACCTGGATTGGAGAAGACTGGTGTAGCTGTCAACAAACCAGCAGAGTTCACAGTAGATGCCAAACATGGCGGGAAAGCCCCTCTTCGGGTCCAAGTCCAGGTGAGATGCACACCACATTGGGGGCAGGGTAGATGGACAACTAGGCCTGGGCACTGACCAGCAGGCTGCCTGCTTTTACCTACCTTGCAGGATAATGAGGGCTGCCCTGTGGAGGCGACAGTCAAGGACAATGGCAATGGAACTTACAGCTGCTCCTATGTGCCCAGGAAGCCAGTGAAGCACACAGCCATGGTGTCCTGGGGAGGTGTTAGCATCCCCAACAGCCCCTTCCGGGTGAGCCATTTAAAATGAACAGCTCAGTGTTTCTAGTACATTCACAGAGTTGTGCAACCACTTAGGGCAATTTTTTCATTATTCCCCAAAGAAACTCTCACCCTTCCGCCTTTCCCCTCCCCCAGCCCCTAGCAACTACTAATCTGGATTTGCTGCTTCTGGGCCTTTCACATAGATGGAATCATATACTACATGTTTTTTAGTGGCTGGCTTCTTTCCCTACGTATCCTGTTGAAATTCATTCACATTTGGAGCACATGTCAGTACCTCATTCCTTTTTATTTTTTAATTTTTTAAAATATTTTTGGTACCAGGGATTGAACTTAGGGGTGCTTAACCACTGAGCTACACCCCTAGCTCTTTTCTATTATTTTGAGACAGGGTCTCACTAAGTTGTTGAAGTTGGATTTGAACTTGCAATCCTCCTGCCTCAGTGTACTGCACCACTGTGCCCGGCATCTTCAGCCCTTTTTATTTTGAGACAGGGTCTCACTAAGTTGCTGAGGGCCTCACTAAGTTGTGAGGCTGGTCTCGGACTTGTGTGATCCTCCTGCCTCAGTCTCCCGAGTGATTTGGATGAGAGGCACGTATCACTGCACCCAGCTTCATTCTTTTTTATCACCAAATAATTTCTCCTTGTATAGATGGACCACATTGTTCATCCCTTCATGTGATAGACCTTCAGGATGTTTTTTACTTTGGGGGCTATTGTAAATAGCACTGCTAGGAACATTTAGGTAAAAGTGTTTGTGTGGACGTACATATTTTTCTCTTGAGTAGTTACTGAGGAGTTAGAATTGCAGTGTCCTTTGGTCACTGTTCAGTTGTTTGAGGAACTGCCAGACTTTCCTCAGGGCAGCTGCACCATTTTGCCTGTCTTCTAGCAGTAGCCGAGGGAGCCTCTGCCTCCCCAGGCTGGTCATGCCCTGCACTTCCCCCTGTGCCCTACAGGTGAATGTGGGAGCTGGCAGCCACCCAAACAAGGTCAAGGTGTATGGTCCAGGAGTGGCCAAGACAGGACTCAAGGCTCATGAGCCCACCTATTTCACTGTGGACTGCACAGAGGCTGGCCAGGGTAAGGCCTGCCCCAGACAGGAAGACGGGTGGATGGGACATCCCCATCAAAGTCCCAGCTTCTGCTGATTCCCACCACCACAGGGGATGTCAGCATTGGCATCAAGTGTGCTCCTGGAGTGGTGGGTCCCACTGAGGCTGACATTGACTTCGACATCATCCGCAATGACAACGATACTTTCACAGTCAAGTACACACCCCGTGGGGCTGGCAGTTATACCATCATGGTCCTTTTTGCTGACCAGGTTGGTGCAACTGCTTCTGGCCCTTAAATTGCTGGGTGTTGAGGTGCTGCTCCTCTCAACCCTTCTCCTCCCACCACCTACAGGCCACACCCACCAGCCCCATCCGGGTCAAGGTGGAGCCCTCCCATGATGCCAGCAAGGTGAAGGCTGAGGGCCCTGGCCTCAGTCGCACTGGTAAAGACGAGTACTCTGGGAAGTTGGGAGGCTTTGAGGGCAGGGGCTCAGAGCAAGGTGCCCCTGTATGGTTGTTGTGTCTCCTCAGGCACTGAACTTGGCAAACCCACCCATTTCACCGTCAATGCTAAAGCTGCTGGCAAAGGCAAGCTGGACGTCCAGTTCTCAGGTGTGGCTAAGGGGGATGCGGTACGAGATGTGGACATCATTGATCACCATGATAACACCTACACAGTCAAGTACACTCCTGTGCAGCAGGTAGCCATCTTGACCCCCTGCCACTAGTCATTTAGTCTGTCAGCCTCCTTGTAGGGCATGGGTTAGGTGGGCTGTTCCAAGTGCTTCCCATCAAGTTGCACTTGTCGCTTGGGAGGAGAGCTGTGGAGCAAAGCCAGTGTCTCCAAAGGCCCCCTACCCAAGCAGGACAGCTGCAGGCCAGGGATACCAGGGTCCTGACTGATGATTGTTGCCCTCTGTACCCCTCTCAGGGCCCAGTAGGGATCAATGTCACTTATGGAGGGGATGCCATCCCCAAGAGTCCCTTCTCGGTGGGGGTGTCTCCAAGCCTGGACCTCAGCAAGATCAAGGTGTCTGGCCTGGGAGAGAGTAAGTAGTTGGGGCACTTTTCATGGTCCCTGAGATTCCCCCATCCCTGCCCAGCCTGAATCCTGCCCCAGAGCCTGAGCTAGGTGCCATAGTTCTTTTTTTTTCCTCCTTTCATTATCTCCACAGAAGTGGAAGTTGGCAAAGACCAGGAGTTCACAGTCAAGTCAAAGGGTGCAGGTGGCCAAGGCAAAGTGGCATCCAAGATCGTGGGCCCCTCAGGTGCAGTGGTGCCCTGCAAGGTGGAACCAGGCCTGGGCGCCGACAATAGTGTGGTGCGCTTTGTGCCCCGCGAGGAGGGGCCCTATGAGGTAGAGGTGACCTATGATGGTGTGCCTGTGCCTGGCAGCCCCTTTCCTCTGGAAGCCACGGCCCCCACCAAGCCTAGCAAGGTAATTGGGCTTGGGAGGCTCTAAGGGTGGAGCCCATGGTGCTTTCTGAGGGCCCTGAGGGCACCCAATCTTCTCCAGACACTTGCCCTTATGGCTGAGAATGGTGCCATAGCCGTAGGCAGCCTGTTCACCTCCCTGTTTGGTAGGGGAGGAAAGCTAGTGAAAAAGGAAGTGGAGGTAACAGTCTCAACTTCCGACCTCTCTTTCCTCAGGTGAAGGCGTTTGGGCCAGGGCTGCAGGGGGGCAGTGCAGGCTCCCCTGCCCGCTTCACCATTGACACCAAGGGTGCTGGGACAGGTGGCCTGGGCCTGACGGTGGAAGGCCCCTGTGAGGCACAGCTGGAGTGCCTGGACAATGGGGATGGCACATGTTCGGTGTCCTACGTGCCCACTGAGCCTGGGGACTACAACATCAACATCCTTTTTGCCGACACCCACATTCCTGGCTCTCCATTCAAAGCCCATGTGGTTCCCTGCTTTGATGCATCCAAGGTCAAGTGCTCAGGTCCTGGGCTGGAGCGGGCCACTGCTGGTGAGGTGGGCCAGTTCCAAGTGGACTGCTCCAGTGCAGGCAGTGCAGAGTTGACCATTGAGATCTGCTCTGAGGCAGGGCTGCCAGCTGAAGTATACATCCAGGACCATGGTGATGGCACACACACTATCACCTACATTCCTCTCTGCCCCGGGGCCTACACTGTCACCATCAAGTATGGCGGCCAGCCTGTGCCCAACTTCCCCAGCAAGCTTCAGGTGGAGCCTGCTGTGGATACCTCAGGTGTCCAGTGCTATGGGCCTGGGATTGAGAGCCAAGGTGAGGAGGCCTGCTCTGGGGCACATGGGGGAGCTTGGGGAGCCAGGGTCTCTACCACTCCAGCCTCACGGTCCCTTTCCAGGCGTCTTCCGAGAGGCTACCACTGAGTTCAGTGTGGACGCCCGGGCTCTGACACAGACTGGAGGGCCACATGTCAAGGCCCGAGTGGCCAACCCCTCTGGCAATCTGACTGAGACCTTCGTGCAGGACTGTGGTGATGGCACATACAAAGTGGAATACACACCATACGAGGAGGGTATGTGCTGGGTTCCCTTGGGCAGGCAGGGGGCAGTTTGGGTAGCCTGGGCTCCTCCTGACCTGGCCTGCCCTCCAGGACTCCACTCTGTTGATGTGACCTATGATGGCAGCCCTGTGCCCAGCAGCCCCTTCCAGGTGCCTGTGACTGAGGGCTGTGACCCTTCCAGGGTGCGTGTCCATGGACCGGGCATCCAAAGTGGTACCACCAACAAACCCAACAAGTTCACAGTGGAAACCAGGTGAATGAGCCACCAGGGAGGCAGGGGGTAGTCAATGGGCCTGGGAGCCCCAGGGAATGACAGGCTGTTTGTTTGGACCAGGGGAGCTGGCACAGGTGGCCTGGGCTTGGCTGTAGAGGGCCCCTCAGAGGCCAAGATGTCCTGCATGGATAACAAGGATGGCAGTTGCTCGGTAGAGTACATCCCCTATGAGGCTGGCACCTACAGCCTCAATGTCACCTATGGTGGCCACCAAGTGCCAGGTGAGGAGATTACAGTAGGGCGGGACTAAGACTACCTACTCATCCCCTCTCTGACTTACAAAGCTTTCATCCCTCTGCCCCAACCCCAGGTAGTCCCTTCAAGGTTCCTGTGCATGATGTGACAGATGCATCCAAGGTCAAGTGCTCTGGGCCTGGCCTGAGCCCAGGCATGGTCCGCGCCAACCTCCCTCAGTCCTTCCAGGTGGACACGAGCAAGGCTGGTGTTGCCCCGCTGCAGGTCAAAGTGCAGGGGCCCAAAGGTAAGTGTTCACACACCTGGTAGCAGGGGGTCAGGGAGGCAGTGTCGTCTTTGAAGGATGGGGAAGGAGCCTGGAGGCCCAGCTTGCAGTTGGTAGAAGAGTCTCAGGTGACAACAGAGCCAGGTAGAAACCTGGAGGAGGGACAGATAGGACTTGTCCATTGAGCAGATGTGACGGGAGGGAGGGCAGACTTGGGACCATTCCCAGGGATGGGCAGGTGAGGACATGGACATAGCAAGGTCTAGGCTTGGGGCTGACTCCTAGCCATCCAGTAGGATGGGTGGGGGCCAGGGCCCAGGGAGCCAGCTGAAGCTCTGTCCCTGGGACTGTGGCCAGGCCTGGTGGAGCCAGTAGATGTGGTGGACAATGCTGATGGCACCCAAACTGTCAACTACGTGCCCAGCCGAGAAGGGCCTTACAGTATCTCCGTGCTGTATGGGGAAGAAGAGGTACCTCGGAGGTAAGAACGAGGCTTGTTGCCTATGGGGGGCACAGGGGACAATAATCTGGCTTCTGAGAACTGTCTGATCACTCACAACACCCTGGTCCCACAGCCCCTTCAAGGTCAAAGTGCTGCCTACACATGATGCCAGCAAGGTGAAGGCCAGTGGTCCTGGACTCAACACTACTGGTGTGCCCGCCAGCCTGCCTGTGGAGTTCACCATTGATGCAAAGGATGCTGGGGAGGGTCTGCTGGCTGTCCAGATCACGGTGAGTTCTTCAGCTTCCCAAGCTGCAATGTAGCTCTGGCCACAGGGAAGAGAAGCAAGGGGACTGGGCCTGGATGGCTGGAGTGTGGCTCCCTAGGGAGTTGGACCAGGAGAACAGGGAACAGCAAACCCCCTGCTTCTAATGTGCTAAGGTTGTGACTAGCTTAGGATGGTGGTGACAGGAACAGATTTGCCTGAGCACAATTCTCACTGTTGACGTTGAGCACAGATGAGAGCCTTTGGTGCTTTAATCCCCAGGCTGTGATGTTCTTGTGGGGCAGGTATAAGAATATGACCCTGAGATTGTTCACACAAGCTTCTTCTAGTGCTGGGGCAGGCTCTGGGGCCGAGATTGGGCACCAGGCTTCCTGGCCCTGCCTATTGTCATATTGGGGAATGCTGGATATTTGGGGGGTTTCATTATGGACTCTGCCCAAGGCAGGAGTAAGGGACAATGTCAGATGCAGACAGACATTTTGAGACCATGGTGGTCAAGGGATTGAGGCTGTCCCTGCAGCAGCAGCACTTTGTGCACCTTGAGGGAGGGCATGAGGCAGGGCTGGGCCTGGCTAGACTTCAGCCAATGCCTCTGTGGTCTGCCACACAGGACCCTGAAGGCAAGCCCAAGAAGACACACATCCAAGACAACCATGATGGCACATATACAGTGGCCTATGTGCCAGATGTGACAGGTCGCTACACAATTCTCATCAAGTATGGTGGTGATGAGATCCCTTTCTCCCCATATCGTGTCCGGGCCGTGCCCACTGGGGATGCCAGCAAGTGCACGGTCACAGGTGAGCCAGCCCACTAGTGGCCACTGCGGCGCTCGGCACGGGGCTTGGGTGTGCCTGTGTGCAAGGGCTCGCTGCTTGGGGCGGCGTGTGGGAGTGGGGGCCGCCCCCTTGAGTGACTCACCTGACCTTTCTCCTTGCTCTCTGCCCTCTCACCTCAGTGTCAATCGGAGGTCACGGGCTAGGTAAGCTGCTTGCTGGGGCCACTCCCAATGCCCCTCCTGCCCAGAGGGGCAACTTCCTTTCCTCTTCATTGCTAATTCCCAGGACAGTTCCAGCTGCAGCTCTAGGCAGGGACAGAGTGGGGAGGCTGCACAAGATAAGGCCATGGGCTGGAGGGTTAGGGCCCAGGGAGGCTTCTGGAGCAGAGTATGAATGCTCCAGCTCTTCCCCTCTCTGGGCCTCCACTTCCCTATCTGAGAACTCGGGTTGCAGCTGAGAGCTTTGGGGTGAGGTGTATCCTGAGAGGCACCCCACTGGGGAATTTGGGGTCTGGGGATCTTGGCACCCTGGGGAAGCACCCAGTGATGGGCAACAGGTGCTTCCTTCTCATAGGGGCTCCTGCATGGGCTGAAAGGACAAGGGGTCTTCCCCCTCTCAGTGGGAGTCCAGCCCTAGTCAGATCCACAGACCTCCATCCCCACCTTCCAGGGGCCTCTGCGTCCCGGGCTGGGGGAGGTGCATGAGCGGGTGGGGCTGGCTGGTAGTGCAGTAGCGCCAGTGTCGACTGCTTGGGCGGCCAGCATGGCAGGGCCCAGCCCAGCCTCAGAGCCCCAAAGTGCACTCTGGCCTATCTTCCTCCTTCCCTCCCTCTCCCCATCCCTCCAGCAGTGACGTTATTCAGACAGTCCCCAACTAGGCCTAGAGGTTTGCCTGCCCCAGCCAGGGACGACCCAGGGATGCTGATATGAGGCTAAAGCTACTCTAAAGGGCCTCTGAAGGCTGTAGGCCTGGCACTTGGGCAGGCGGCCAGGGAGAGATTTAGAGGATTGATAGGGTTTTGTGGCAGGGGATATATGACTTGATAGAGCAGGCTGTGGGATCTGAAGGAGGGGCAGGGAGCAGCAGAGGCTGGGGATTGCGAGGAGCCTGATCCCAGAGCCTTAGCCTGGGAGAAGGGGCAAGATTCAGAGTGGCCTCAGTTTCCCTGGCCACTATGTGTGGAATGGAGGCAGGAAGCCCCCTTAAGTTACTTTCAGGCAAGCCAGAGGTTTGATTTGGGCCAGGTCACTGGCCATGGTCCTTCGAGTGGGAGGCCGATTAGGAACTGTACTATGAGGATAGCATGACTGAGACCTGCAGACTGCCTAGTTCTGGGTGGGGAAATGGGGAGTCAGGGGTAGCTATAAGGATGTGGCCCAAGCCACTAGGTAGATGATGTAGGGCAGGCATGAGTTAGGCCTCACAGGGCAGTGGTGGTGACAGGTGGCCAGGTCTAGAGCCAGGAGAGCTGTGGAAGGCCAGTATAGAGCCTAGTACAGTGGGAGCCCTTGACTGAAGGGGGACTTGGTGGCAGGACAGCCAGGGGGCCCCTTGAAGTTGGCCCTCAGGCAGGTTTGGTGCTCCCAGCTGCTTTCCTGGCGGGAGGCCGGGCTGCAGGGGTGCTCTTGCTACCAGGCTACACAGCCCACAGCCTCCTGAGCCTCCACAGCTGAGCTCCAGATCATAACGTCACTGTTCCTCTCTTTCCTCGGGCACTATGGGGCCCTAGAGGCTGCTCAGCCGCTCTGCTCTTGCAATTTAGCAGCGATACCTGTGGCTTGGACCTCCTGTCCCCTGTCCCCTGGGTGCTGCCACTGCTCTGCCAAGCCTGCTGTGTTACGCTGCTCAGATGCTAACCCTGCTGCCTACCTGCTCCCTGCTCCCGCCTGCGCTGGGCTGCACTGTGCTGGGCTGCCTCTTACCATGAGCCTCTGGTTGAGCGAGCATTCTCAGTTGTCAGGAAACTCCATTTTCACCTTCAGGCCTGGGGGGTAGGGAGGCAAGTGTCACATCCCCCACACTGCAGCAGAACTCTGCCTCACTGCATTCACACACTGCACTGGGGCCCAGGGCAAGGCTGCAGGGGCACAGGCAGCCGTGGGCTCAGCCAGAGCGCTGGTGTTAGTGTGGGCCACGGTACTAGCTGAGGCTGTTGGCAGGGGAGGTGGCAATAAATGCTTGTGTCAGGATGAGCTCTTCCTTTTCCTTCTGGCACCCGAGTGCCACTCATTGGGCCTCTACCATGTGGGACTTGAGCTTGAGGTGGTTAGGAGATTTCTTCCTGCCTTCTGAGAAACCACTCGCCATCCCAGCTTGGGGGACAGGGTGGGGTAGGAGGCCTGGCTGTGCTTGGTGGTGGCAGTAAGAGGCCTGGACAGGCGGCAGGCTGATGGGAGCAATTCAAGCACCAGGCTCACCTGCTGGCCCCCCTTTGGGGACCCACCCTGCCCTACCAGGTGCTGGCATTGGCCCCACCATCCAGATTGGGGAGGAGACGGTGATCACAGTGGACACAAAGGCAGCAGGCAAAGGCAAGGTGACCTGCACCGTGTGCACCCCTGATGGCTCGGAGGTGGACGTGGATGTGGTGGAGAATGAGGATGGCACTTTCGACATCTTCTACACAGCCCCACAACCGGGCAAATATGTCATCTGTGTGCGCTTTGGCGGCGAGCACGTACCCAACAGCCCCTTCCAAGTGACAGTGAGAAAGGGCCAAAGATGGGTGGGTGGGGGGATCTGTGGAGGTCCTAGCCTGTCCCTCCAGGACCCATTTGTGATAAATCTCCAATTGTTGCTTTGCCCTGCAGGCTCTAGCTGGGGACCAGACAACAACACAGCCCCCGTTACGGCCTCAGCAGCTGGCTCCCCAGTATACCTATGCCCAAGGTGGCCAGCAGACCTGGGTAAGGCCTGACCCACCTCCTCTTAGCACTGGCTAGCTGGGTGTTCTGTGAGACCTTGTTGTACCACATGTGGGAAAGGTCTTCTCAGCTCTTCCCACAGCCCTTCACCCAAGCCCTCTGTCTCCATTGCAGGCCCCAGAGAGACCCCTGGTGGGTGTCAATGGGCTGGATGTGACCAGCCTGAGGCCCTTTGACCTTGTCATCCCCTTCACCATCAAGAAGGGAGAGATCACTGGTGAGCAGGGGCTGGGAAGGAGCTCAGAAGCTAAGGAGGCCAGGGTGTGCCAATGGCTGCCCTGACCCCAGACCTGCTGCCCTGCAGGGGAGGTTCGGATGCCCTCAGGGAAGGTGGCACAGCCCTCCATCACTGACAATAAGGATGGCACCGTGACTGTGCGGTATGCACCCAGTGAAGCTGGCCTGCACGAGATGGACATTCGCTATGACAACATGCACATCCCAGGTGTGCTCCCCACTTCTGTCTGCCCCATACCATGCCACTGCTGCCACCATCTCACAGAGATAGGGTAGCAGGGACCACAAGGCTGGTATTCCACTGTGGCTCCAATTCTTGCCTCAGGAAGCCCCCTGCAGTTCTATGTGGATTATGTCAACTGTGGCCACGTCACTGCCTATGGGCCTGGCCTCACACATGGAGTGGTCAACAAGCCTGCCACCTTTACTGTCAACACCAAGGATGCAGGAGAGGGTGAGCAGCAGCTCTAGGCCAAACCTGCTCTGTGCCCAAGGTTCCCTCACTTGGTTAGGGACTGCACACAGGAGATGTTCCTAAATGGGGCTCCCCACCCTGCCTCCCTGGCCTCTGCTTGGCTGCTGGGTCTCCAGGCCTAGCAGTGTGTCCTTGGGCACAGTTCCTACCCTCAACCCATGACTCTCTCCAGGGGGCTTATCGCTGGCCATTGAGGGTCCATCCAAAGCAGAAATCAGCTGCACTGACAACCAGGATGGGACATGTAGTGTTTCCTACTTACCTGTGCTGCCTGGGGACTACAGCATCCTAGTCAAGTACAACGAACAGCACATCCCAGGCAGCCCCTTCACTGCCAGAGTCACAGGTAGGTGGCACTGGGAGTAGTGACAGAAGCAAAAACAGCAGGGTTGGCACTGTCTCCTATGGCTGGACACAATGATGGACATCCTGCCCTCCCACCAGGTGATGACTCCATGCGGATGTCCCACCTGAAGGTGGGCTCTGCAGCTGACATCCCCATCAACATCTCAGAGACAGACCTCAGCCAGTTGACAGCCACAGTGGTACCACCCTCAGGCCGAGAGGAGCCCTGTCTGCTGAAGAGATTGCGTAATGGTCACGTGGGTAAGAGGCTGATAAAGGGCCTGTGTTTCTAGAAAGGAGGGAAGCTATTGGCCCATATTTTCCCTGGTTGATGTCCCTCCCCTGTGCCCAGGGATTTCATTCGTGCCCAAGGAGACAGGGGAGCACCTGGTACACGTGAAGAAGAATGGCCAGCATGTGGCAAGCAGCCCCATCCCAGTGGTGATCAGCCAGTCAGAGATCGGGGATGCCAGCCGTGTGCGGGTCTCGGGTCAGGGCCTCCATGAAGGTCATACTTTTGAGCCTGCAGAGTTTATTATCGACACTCGAGATGCAGGTGGGCAATGACGGTCTGCCAGCTAGGGTGGTACAGCTGTACTCGTACCCTGGCTCATGGCTGTCTATCTATCAGGCTATGGTGGGCTCAGCCTGTCCATTGAGGGTCCCAGCAAAGTAGACATCAACACAGAAGATCTGGAGGATGGCACATGCAGGGTCACCTACTGTCCCACAGAGCCTGGCAACTACATCATAAACATCAAATTTGCTGACCAGCATGTTCCTGGTGAGTGCAACAGCCATACTGGCTCCCCTGCCACTTGATGGCGCTCCTTACCACACCCCAGAGCCCACTTCCAGCATGTATAGCCTGTGCAGGACACGGGTTGTATTTTCTTACTGCAGGCAGCCCATTCTCTGTGAAGGTGACAGGTGAGGGCCGGGTGAAAGAAAGCATCACACGGAGGCGACGGGCCCCTTCAGTAGCCAATGTTGGCAGTCATTGTGACCTCAGCCTGAAGATACCTGGTAGGGATTCAGGAGGCCAAGGAGGGAGGGGTCCTGGGACAAGCCTAAGCACAAGGTTGTGTCCCAGAGCTCCTGCTCACCAGACAATCCCCAACTTGCAGAAATTAGCATCCAGGACATGACGGCTCAGGTGACCAGCCCATCTGGCAAAACCCACGAGGCAGAGATTGTGGAAGGAGAAAACCATACGTACTGTATCCGATTTGTGCCTGCTGAGATGGGCATGCACACGGTCAGCGTGAAGTACAAGGGCCAACACGTGCCTGGGAGCCCCTTCCAGTTCACTGTGGGGCCCCTGGGTGAAGGGGGAGCTCACAAGGTCCGTGCCGGGGGCCCTGGCCTTGAGAGGGCTGAAGCTGGAGTACCAGGTAGGTATGCTTGTCCACTGAGCCCTTGCTTTCCTGGGTGGACCCAAGGTAGGGGTGGGGTTAGAGGGGGTAACTAGCAGCCATATTGATTTTGGCCATGTTTGGAAGGGGCTGAGGTCAGGGAACCAGCCCTCCATGGTAACACACTGCTATTCCATAGCCGAATTCAGCATTTGGACCAGAGAAGCTGGCGCTGGGGGTTTGGCCATTGCTGTTGAGGGCCCCAGCAAGGCTGAGATCTCCTTTGAGGACCGCAAGGATGGTTCCTGTGGTGTGTCCTATGTGGTTCAGGAGCCAGGTACGTGAGGCAGTACTAGCTAGAGTTGGAGGAAGTGGGGCCTGAGTGCAGGTGTTGGCACTGGGTACTGCACAGACAGCCCTGCCTGACTCCTGCCCTCCACCATGAAGTCCCAGGGCCACCCAAGGTGTCTGTGGGAGGTCTGAAGGCTGGCAAGCCGGGGTCTCTCAGGGTACTTTCCATGGGCTGGGCCCTGGGGAAATGTGGTACCCCCAGTCTTATGCTCTCTCCTTACCTTGTAGGTGACTATGAAGTCTCGGTCAAGTTCAATGAGGAGCACATCCCCGACAGCCCCTTCGTGGTGCCTGTTGCTTCTCCGTCTGGCGATGCCCGCCGCCTTACTGTTTCTAGTCTTCAGGTGAGGCACTGAGAGAAACTGCCCACCTGGGGCTCCTGGGCCCGGCCAGACCAGAGCAACTGCAGAGAGCAGGCCTTGGCCCTATGTTGAGTGACCTACCTAGAATAGCTCTGGGTGAGGCCTCTGCTCTGGCCGGGTGCAGCCCACGCTTGGGGTTGGCAGGTAGTGCCCTGCCCACCGCGTGGAGTTTTT
Source organism: Aplodontia rufa (assembly GCA_004027875.1). NCBI lineage: Eukaryota > Metazoa > Chordata > Mammalia > Rodentia > Aplodontiidae > Aplodontia > Aplodontia rufa. Next base: position 20,658 of record PVKS010028967.1, read on the forward strand.
CTCGTGTCTCAGATCTAAAGGCTTTGAACAGAAGCCTGTGCCCCTTGAGCACCAGGGCTGCGGTTTAAAGAGGGACAGCCTGTCAGGGCTGGGTGCTGCCCACAGGGTGGGGCTGTCCTCCCTTCCTTTCACCTGAGTGTGTATGATTAGAGCATGAGTCTGGGGGTCAGGGAACAATGAGGTGTGCTTATGGCTTGGTGACTTAATAAATCAGTGGCTCTCCCTCTTTAAACCAAGTTGGACGCCAGGTGGGTAAGTGCAACCCTGTGGGCCTCCTGCTTCTGGGACCCTGTCTTCTTCCCCTGCCCTGATCCCAACTACTCTATCTAACCACATCTGCTATGCTTCCAGGAGTCAGGGCTAAAGGTCAACCAACCAGCCTCTTTTGCAGTCAGCCTGAATGGGGCCAAGGGGGCGATTGATGCCAAGGTGCACAGCCCCTCGGGAGCCCTGGAGGAATGCTATGTCACAGAGATTGACCAAGGTGAGGCCCTGTCCCTGCCCAGCCATCCAGCCATCTGCCCTGACCCCACCGGGGGCAGCAGGCCTCCCCAAGGCCTGACCAGCTGGCTGGAAGCAGGCTGAGAGTACAAAAGGAAGGTACAGATTCTGTAAACTAGCAAGACTGGGCCTCAATACCTGGGCTCCCTTAGCCAGAAACCTTTCCCTAACTGATGACCCAAGCCCTTGGGGATCTGGCTTACCAGCCACAGCCCTTAGGAAGAAGGCCTTCTGCAGACCAGAACCACATTCTCCAGAGGGGAAGATGCAAAGCTAGCTGCAGAGCTGCTTGGTCCTATTGTGGTACCCACAATAGGCTTAGTTACACTAGTTTCACAGCCTAATCCTGTCCCTTCCCAGATGCATGACCTGAAGCAAGTTCCTGCCTGTCTCTGAGCCCATTAATGTGCAAGTGATGTAACACTCATGGTACCCTTTCTAAGGTGACAGCAAGGCAAGCATTTTGCTTGTAAAGGGTCCCAATGAGCCTTACCAGTGGGCTTCTTGGTGCATGTAAAGCTTCAGCCTCCAGAAGGTCTGTGTTGCTGGGTGTGGGTGCAGACATCCAAAGCAGCCCTGGAAGAAGCAGAGTGGGCCCCATGGAGCTGCTGGGCTCTCAGTGATGGGCAAAGAAAATGGGTAGGGTCAGGACCGAGGCTGTTCCTCTCAGACATTTGCTGCTCATAGAAAGGGATCCCAGGCCCACAGCAAATCCTTCTGCTCCTCAGATAAGTATGCTGTGCGCTTCATCCCACGGGAGAATGGCATCTACCTGATAGATGTCAAGTTCAATGGCACCCACATTCCTGGAAGCCCCTTCAAGATCCGAGTTGGGGAACCTGGGCATGGAGGGGACCCAGGCTTAGTGTCCGCCTATGGAGCAGGCCTGGAAGGCGGTGTCACAGGTAGGTCTGTGTGCAACTTTTAGTGTAGATGCAGCTGCTAGGGCCCTGCCTCTGAGCCTTTGGTGATAAAAGGATGAATGTTGAAGTGATTAGCCTGTACTGGTGGCTGAGGACAGGGAAGTAGACTGGGTGGGCTCTCCCTGACCTCCCATGCTTCTAGGGAACCCAGCTGAATTTATCGTGAACACGAGCAATGCGGGAGCTGGTGCACTTTCGGTGACCATCGATGGCCCCTCCAAGGTGAAGATGGATTGCCAGGAGTGCCCTGAGGGCTACCGCGTCACCTATACCCCCATGGCACCCGGTAGCTACCTCATCTCCATCAAGTATGGTGGCCCCTACCACATTGGGGGCAGCCCCTTCAAGGCCAAGGTCACAGGTGAGCCTAAGGTCAGGCTGTTGGTATCTACCCAGTGACTGGCACTCAGCTACCTCAGCCGCACCCATTTTGCCCTTGCAGGCCCCCGTCTCGTCAGCAACCACAGCCTCCATGAGACATCATCAGTGTTTGTGGATTCCCTGACCAAAGCTGCTGGTGCCCCACAGCATGGAACATCAGGTCCAGGTCCTGCTGATGCCAGCAAGGTTGTGGCCAAGGGCCTGGGGCTGAGCAAGGCCTATGTAGGCCAGAAGAGCAGCTTCACAGTGGACTGTAGCAAAGCAGGTAGGCAGTTCTGCCCCTGGCTTCCAGAAAAACAAGACCAGAAATAATGAGATGAAGCCCGGTGTGGTGGTGCATGGCTGTAATCCCAGCTCCTCAGGAGGCGGAGGTTGAGGCAGGAGGATCACAAGTTTGAGGCCAGCTTCAGCAACTTAGCTAGGCCCTATGCAACTAGCAAAACCCATTACAAAAAAATAAAAAGGCTGGTGGGGAAATGTGGTTCAGTGGTTCAATCCTCAGTACCAAAAACAAACAAATGAGATCCACTTTTAGGGGTGTGTCTGTCACTTGTAAAGCCACTTCCCATGTGAATTTCCCTGCCTTCTCTGCCCTCCATACAATGTCTTAGAGGAGCTGGAGTTTCCTCTGCTGCCTGGGTAGGGGGAGGGTACTGGAAGCTCTGTGGGAAGACATCAGAATAGGTGAGAGAAAAGACAAAAGAAATGGGGTGGGGGAAAGGGGGTCAGTCACAGCTGAAGGAGGCTGGGATCAGTGACGGCAGCCCTTTTTACTCAGGCAACAACATGCTGCTGGTGGGAGTCCATGGCCCAAGAACACCCTGTGAGGAGATCCTAGTGAAGCACGTGGGAAGCCGGCTCTACAGTGTCTCCTACCTGCTCAAGGACAAAGGGGAGTACACACTGGTGGTCAAGTGGGGCGATGAGCATATCCCGGGCAGCCCCTACCGTGTCATGGTGCCCTGAGTCTGGTGCCCATGCCAGTCAGCAGTTTCCATGACAAGTGTTCCCATACCTGCCCCACTCCCCAAGTAGCCCTACCCTCCTCCACTGAGCCCTGGACCCTGGCCTGCCCTGGCCATCCCATCACTGCAGTCGCCCCTGCCCTGCGCTGTGCTCACCTGCCTCCCCCAGCCAGCCTTTAGCCTCTCGGCATTCACTTGGGCAGAGGGAGCCACTTGGTGGCACCGCCTGTCTTCTTTGGTTTGGGAGGGATATGAGGTGGGGGTCCTATGCACGACCACCTGCTAGTTCTCTTTCTCAGCCAAGAGGAATAAAGTTTTGCTTCCGTTCTGAGTGGCTACAGCTTTCATGGGTGTTAGTATCAAGGCCAAACTGACAAAGGGTGCCAGCAAGGCAGAAACATGGGCCAAATACAGGCTGCTGGGTCTCCAGGTAGGCCCTCCTGGTGCCTAGGGGCACCCGCTTTACCTCCTGACTCTAAGAGGCTCCATCTTCACCTGTTTCTTCTCTGCCTTTCTGGATTACAATTAATGCAGGGTGAGGGATCCACAGAGCTCCCAGAATGGAGTCTAGGAAAAAAGGCCATATTGCAGGAGACAAAAAGCCAGGAAGGAAGGGAAGGTCCATTACTGGTGAGGGTGGTTTCAGGAAGACACTGGCGCAGATAATCAGATAAGCAGTCTTGAAATTGCAGCAGTTCCTGGCCATCTCCCAGGTACCCTGAGCAGTGGACTATCATAAGATCCTCTGCCTCAGCAGGCTATGAGTCTTAGGGCTACTCAGTAAACAGGTAGATACATTCAAGGTCCATTCTAACCAGTGTGGTGCCCTGGATCGTCTTGCCCTCCCTCCCTAGGCAGGCCTGCCCATGACTCGCTCTTGACATAGTGCAATGGTGCTGTTTTGGCCCCTTGCTCAATACCCCTACTGCACACCCAGGCCAAGGTTGGCAAGAGGCTTCAGCTGTTGCCCAAATCACTGCCAGGGACAGTATCACCACTCCACTCACCTGCAAGGAAGGGCCATGAAGCAAGAGTCCCTGAGTCTAGGCACACCCTGCGTGGAAGCTTCTCCCTCAGCATCTGGCATACTGGCCACGTGCTCTGCTGGAACCACCTTTAGGCAGAACCCCAGATTACCAGCCCCAATACCAATTAGGAAGATCATAAAAGACAGGGGAGAAAAAAACTGGACTGGTGATACATATGCCAAACTCTAAAACCCAGCCCTTGCAGGGGATCTGCACCCCACCTCCTTCCTGACAAGGGTAAGGGGAGAGGCACAACAGGGGCAGCATAAGGTTCTGTTGAATACTAACTTATTTCCACCTGGTGTGGGGCTGCTCACTAGGCCCTGGGAGACTAGTTCCAAGGAGACACAAACCAAGAAACTGGCAGGAAACTGTTGGATAAAGCAGGACCCATAGGCCCTGCCCCACTATTACTCCAACTGTGGTCAATAGGAAAGGGAGAGGGCCCCATGCTCCAAAAGCCTCAAGAAACTAATCCAAATGGAGAGGAGGAGACGGGAAAGCAGAGCCGGGTCCACAGAGATCCAGTGCCACCTGGAGGGATGGGAGGTTCTCCAGAGGAATGGAATTCTCCCCTCAACCCCTGGGGTTCCCAGGATCCTGCGCTGAGTTACCCAGAACCTCCTGGCCCCTCCCAACACAACACCAGCCCCACCTAGAGAAGACAGCCCTGCCTTTCATCCTCTATCAACACCCAGCCTGACAGGGCCCATGGAAGGCAACTTCCCAAAATGAGTGGGGCTAAACCAGAATTCCACAATCTCCTTCCCTCTACAACACATCCAAACAGCAGAGACCCAGGGATGTGGGGGAAAGCAGATGATGCCAAACTAGGTGGCAACTGGCAGAGGATTGTGACAGGGCCCTGATAACAGGCTACAGGTCAGGCCAGGCTGGAGGACACTGGGCAGGGAGGCAGGAGGGAACACACACAGATTACCCATCCTGACTGTGAGCCCACCACTACTACTGTGATCAACAGTGAGAAGGGGAAAGGCCCGTGCATGCCGGAAGCCTCTAGAAACTGTCCAAATGCAGGGGGGCCACAGGTCAGCAGAAACAGGACCAGAGAGGGCCAGTGGCACCTAGGTGAATAGGGGGTCTGCCTGAAGAATGGCATTTCACCCTCCAGCCCTGGTGTCCTTAGGACCTGCACCAAAGTAGGTGGAAATAGGCAGGGTGGTGAGACAGGCCTGTGGTGACAGGTTACAGGCCAGGCCATGCCAGGCAGTGAGCTGGAGGCCACCAGGCAGGGAGGCAGGAGGGGACCCACAAGCGGGTCCACCATTTGGACTGACCCAGACACATGGAGGAAATCCAGGAGGATCCCCCAGCACGCTAGGAGGAGGCAGGCAGGGCTTAAGGGCATGGCC
>PVKS010028968.1:0-25831 GCA_004027875.1 Aplodontia rufa
AAAAAAAAAAAAAAAAACAATAAAAATAAACCAACAGAACAATGAAAAAAATCAAATAAGGAAAAAAAAAAACTCTTTCAGTTCCAAGAAACTTAGTTATTTTCAGTAATGTGCCTCCCGTAAGGAAACTTGAGGGCTCCGATGATGTCAGTTTCATTTCCAGTAGAGAGTTTTTACCTTCTATCTCCTTCCAGAGAGAGGAAAGACCCTTTGCCCAGCAGCAGTACCATGGGCGTGGGGCTAAAAACATAAAGGGAACTGGGCCAATGAGGTTCTTCTCCTGCCATACTGGGTTGTTCCATGTCTCCTTGTGTTGTATTAGAGCGAGCTGTAAGAGGCCTACCCCACTGAGCACATTCAGATCGCCCCATTCACTGAATCAGTGAGATAGAAAGCGACTTAAAGCAGAGCTTGCCAGCCAGGAGTTAAAAAGTTGAAGTGGAAAATGTGTTCAACTGGGGGCAGGAGAATGGGCCTGTTTCTCCTCTACTAGGTGACCCTGAGCCTCATTCTCTCTTTCCAGCTCTGACTTGTTTGGCAGATTGTGGTAGGATGGGAAAAAAGCTTGCAAAACACTGAGAGTTGTTTTTAAAAAGGAGATACCCATGAAAGGCTTTCCATGTGCATGGGAATATGGGAATGGGAGGGGTTTTCTTTACTCCAACCCAGGTTTCCCAAATTTGGCACTCCGGACATTTTGGGCTTTGTGATGGGGACTGTTCTCTGCATTGTAGGATGTTTTGCAACATCTCTGACATCTACCCACTAGTGACATTTACTCCTTTCTCCCCAGCTGTGCCACCCTAGTGTCTCCAGATACTGCCAGAATTTTGTCCCCCACTGAGAACTGCAGCTCCTCATTTGCATTCCTGCCCAAAACAGATGGATTCCTTAGAGTAAGATAGCTGAGGGTTGCAGTGGGAAGGAATGGAAAGCAGGCACAGAGGCTCCCTTCTCTCATATGATCTAAGGATGGGAAACTCATGGAAGTTAGGTGTGCCTGAGGCCTGGAGGCAGGAAACCAGCATCTGAGTCCCTGCATTATCACTACCTGGCTGTGTGAGCTTCATCATCCCTCCGAACCTCTCTGAGCCTCAGGGTCCCCATAAAGCTACAAGATGTCAGATCTCTCCTCCATGAACTTCCTCCCCCATGTTCACTGTATCAACCACAAGGTTGTTAGGAGGACTAAAAGAAAGGCATGTTGTGAAAGACGTCCTAAACTAAAAGCATGGGGGCAAGTATATGCTATCAGCTATCACTCTGAAGATTTTTTCCTCCTGGGAATGCAAAGAAAAGGAACTTTCATTCCTGGATATTTTTTTCCCAACAGGAGTGGTAATGGTGACCTCACAGGCACCACCACAGCTGTCATGAAAACAAGCCCTGGCCACCCTCTGGGGTACACACAGTGCCAGCTACCAGACTGGATTCTAGTGGACTATAGCTGGTTTACATTTCTTTAGTACACACAGAAGCCCCCTGAAAGAAGCTACCACAGTGTTTGGATGTTGGGCGAAGGTAAGAACGTTCCATCTGGATGTTCACAACCTTGGGAGTAACCTGGCCCAAAGCTGTCTCTCTTCCCCAAAGTCACCCACCTGGAAGATGTCTCTGTGACTCATGCCTCCAGTAGAGACCTTTAGAACTAGGGAAGGTTGCTGAAGGACTGGTGGTTTCCTCAGTGTGGGTGTTGTGAGCTCTGGTCACAGTCAGGCCAAGGGTGGGTGGCCCTCCCAAAGCCTTAGGCCAGGACCAGCTCAGGCTGGGACCTCTGGTGTGAACCACACTACAGAGTCCTGCGCATGTTCACAGTTGTAGCAAACAGAAGAGACAGGCGGGCTGGTGAACGTCCAAGAAGCTTAGTCAGCTCAGAATCAAACTGGGATTTTTTTGAAACTTCTAGGACCAAAGGGTCAGATTCAGGTTAAGAGGAATAACACACCTGATGCTTGTAAATGCTTTCGTTTGCAGGCCACGTTTTCATCCTTAGAAGGCAGTAATCAAACAGTGATCAAGGGCGCTCTTTTCTGAACACAGGGCATGCACTCTGGTCCCACTTCTCACTGGCTCTGTGGTTGAGGGCAGCCAGTGGGTGTCATGTGAATACCAGAGGGTCTGATCCATGTGCCACTTGGTCCTCACCGCAAGCCCTGAGGTTGGGGAAGGTCACCTTCACACTGTAGGTGTAGAATCTGAAGTTCACATGAGCATCCCCAGGCAGCACACCCACCTCCCTTTGTTCTAAAAGAGCTTTTAGGTCACTCTTGCTTCTATCTCTGTTATCTAAATGCCATCTGTCCCTCGAAGTCTGTTCAAATGCTACCTCCTCAATAAATTCTGCCTCCAGAGCAGAATTAATCTCAGCTTCCTCTAAACCCCATAGCATTTTGTTGGTGTCTCTATTACACTAAGGCATTCACTTGGGCCACAGTGGGCAAGAAAAGGCCCAAGATAAAGACACAACACACAGCAGAGTGTGATAAAGGCCAGAGTAAGAAGCCAGGTGCAGTTCAAAAGGAAAGCTTGCTCCGTTTCTCTCACAGTTGTAATATGTCCTGGTAGCTTTGAAAGCCCTCGCCACTTCTGGCTCCATGCTAATTCCATTCGTGCCAGCTCCTTTCAGATTCTGAGCATCCAGGGAAGGAAGAGCGTGGATTCGACCCGCAGCACATGGCTCCACAAGGAGCCAGAGATTTCAAGTGTTTAAAAGATGCGTATGGCACTAAACCGAGAAGAGCTTGCTGACAGTGGGAGATGGCGATGGATGACGAGGGAGATGATGTTGATAACAGCGAGGTTATCTGAACCGAAACCCGGCCGTCACGAAGGGTGATGTGCTCACCACCTTTCACTATGACTGAGTGAGCGACCAGAGCTCCGCGAATCAGACCTAGAAACGAAGCCCACTCACTGCAAACTGCAAAGAACCTGGGAAATGGAAGAGGCCTGGGGCGGAGAGTACCTCGTCAGCTTGAGCCTGATCTGTGTAGATAAACGTGGCGGAGGCCCAGAGAAACACTGTCTTCCCCTGGCCATTTAAAGACACACTTCAACCAGGCGTGGTGGCACACTCTTGTAATTCCAGCTACGCGAGAGGATGAGGCAGCAGGATCACAAGTTAGAGACCAGCCTAGGCAACTTCATGAGACCCTGCCTCAAAATTTAAAAATATAGAAATTAAAAGGGCTGGGGGTGTATTTCATTGGTAGAGTGCTTCCCTAGAACGTGTGAGGCTCTGGGGTGGATTCCCGGTGCTGGGGGGAAAAAATTTTGGCTGGAGATAGAGTACTAACCGGAGGCCCTGGGTTTGATTCTCAGCAATGCCAAAAACAAACAAACAAAAAAAACTTTAAAAAATATTGATTACACTCTGTTTATTTTTATTCTCCATTGAAGATAATGTAGAAAACATCCAAAAGCATAGATTAAAAAAGATGGTCTTATTACAGGGAGTTGAATACAATCTAAATTCATTCCATTTTCCTTGTTCTACCAGTCTGATTTTATGTAGCTGAGATTATGATTCCATATATTTAAAAAATTCACTTACTTTTTGAATAGATAACACATACATAAGGAACAAAATTCAACAGTTGCGAAAGGAGAAGTGCTGAAAAGTCAGTCTCCCTCCCGCTCCTGACACCCACTACCAAGCTTTCTCCCAAGTCTTGAGTAAATCTTTCCAGAGCAGTCCTAAACTTGGTGTTTCTGGAGAGAGTTACTAGCCCTTAATCCTTCAAGGTTCTCAAGAACCAAGAATTGCCTACAAAAAGGAAACATATCACTAATGCAATTTAGCTGTGCTGATAAAAGATACAATTATATTGCCTCAATACCAGTTATATAACCACAATTATATAATGCAACTCTTTCTAAAGAGTTTCCAACTGACAACAGTAGTTGAAGGTACCCGACCAAGATAGACTCTCTTGAAAAGCCTCTGTCCCAAAGATTACTTGGAAAGACACCTGACACCCAACAGTGGTTCAGAAAGCTCCAAGTTGAGTTGGTCTGCAGGTCTCTGGGTTGAGGTCACTCAGCTGTTCATCCCCAGGTGCCTAAGGGCAAGTCTCCCCTTCTTCCAAGAGCAAAGCTGGCAACAAGGACTTCTCATCTTGTTCTGCCCTAAGGTGCATGGGAAGGGTGGGTGGGGGAATTCCAGTTCAAAGGAGGCAGTTTAAAGAAAGTCATTTCCATAAAATCTTACTTAAAATAGAGAAAGTCATTCTATATATACTCAAACTCTGTCCTCTTCAAACTTGTCCTCTCCCACTGCCCCCCACACACGCATGCACTCAGAAGTAGGGAGTAGGGCCCCAGCCTACTTCTTGATATCCTGTGCTGCCTGTGGATTTAACATTGCCACAAAATCCTCCTTCCTGAGTATTCACCACCCACCACCTCAGCGTGGCCTCCTCCCCAGCAGGCAGTTTCAAGAGGTTTTCAGGAATTGCTACAGTTTGGAAGTTTATTTACCAGGGAAGTGAGTTCCCCCCTCTGCTCCCCCTCTCCTCCCAGTTCCCATCTGATAAAATTACAGAAGGCATCTCAGACTCACAACAGCCCCCTCCAGCCCCCCACTGAATAACACATGGTCTGGCAACAGGAGGCGTTTGCTTACATTTGGAAGGAATGCCTGCATCAACTCCAGTTGTCCCTGAACTGCCACCGATGGGTCTCACATGCTGCAGCCAACAGTTCGCCTTCACCCACTCCCCTCTTCGAAATGAACTTTTCTCTGGGAAAACAAGAAACCTACGTGCCATCTTAGTGAGAGAGAGACTAACAGAACGGTGTCCCAGGAATTGCATCTCAGGCATGACAGGCAAAAGCACACGCCGGAGGTTTAAAAACAGCAAGTTAAGCTTCAAGCATCTCTGGAGAGAACCTCTGAGCCAAAAGACCCAAGTGTTCGATCTGAAGTATTGTCGCCTCTGGTCATTTAAGCTCACAGGCATTGAGTTCTGAGTATGTGCTGTAGAAGGCATCATTCTGCTGTCTCCTTTGGCAAAACTTTGCAACTCTCTCCTCATTGAGACTTATTTACTGTATGGGCAGAATTTTGGTTCCCCAAAGATGACTATGTCCTAATCCCCAGAACTCATGAACGTGCCATTCTGCATGGCAATTAAAGTAGCACTTGAAATTGAGCTTGCTACAGTTGATTTTAAAATAGGGAAATCTGAGCACTATCTGTGTGCCTCAGTGTAATTACAAAGGTCTGTAAACAGGGAAGAGAAGAGGAAGATCCAGAGTGGTGGGCTCTCGAGAAAGACTCTACCTGTCATTGCTGCTTTTGAAGGTGAGGGAAGGAGCCCATGAGCCAAGGAAAGCAGTCAGCCTGTACAGTCTGAGAAAGATAAGAGCATAGGTTGCCCCCTACGGCTTCCTAGATTTTAGCCCTGTGAGATTTGTGCCTCCAGAACTATAGGACGATAAATTTGTGTTGTCACAGCAGCAACAGGGAACTGATACAGCCACTGTGGATCTGTTTTATGCCAGACCTGGTGCGTTGTATTCATCTTCAGGGTCCCACTAGGAAAACTGAAACCACTTCAACTGTCTAAGCAGTTCAGTGCAGGTCACTGGATACACAGGTGTTTGAAGAAGTTGAGAAGTGAATGGAGACATTGGTGGGCACAGATTGCTACTATAGTCACTAGACTAAGCCAGAAGGACAAAAAGAGGAGGTTGTGCTGTTGGAGTCCAGAAGCCAGTGTCACCCAGTGGAAACTGGACTGGGGCGGGCCTGTTCAGCAGGAGTTGGAATCATGGAGAGGATAGAGCTTGGCTGGAGAAGCCTATTGAGAAAGGGAGAGTAAAACACACCGGGACTTCTCCCTTCCTCCTGCCTCCAGGGTTCTGCCAGCGCTTCCCACTAACTGCCCAGCTGGAAGTCAGCTGATGTAGAGGCCAGGATATGCAGGGATCAGCCCTCTGCAGGCCCAGCAGAACTGGGGAGGACAGAAAGTGGGCTAATGGATCTGTATATGAAGGTGCACACCTCTCTTTTCTGCACAGACCACCATAAATCTTGAAACATTATCCATTGTTTAAAATCCAGTTCTTTGCTATGACTTCTAGAACCCTCCATGTTCTGACCCTTCCCTAACTCCTCTGCCCTCATCCTGTGTTCTCCTCTCATTTACAGCACCACCATGCGGGCCTTTTGCTCTGGTCTCAACATGCCGGGCAAGTCCCCTCTCAGGGCCCTATACTTGTCTTAGCATCTGTAGAATTCCTCTCCCCCTGTCTCTGCCTTAACTGATAACTCTTCCTCATTTTCATCTCAGCACAACTGCTACTTGGCTAGATGCCACTTTTCTCCATCTAGTCTAGGTCTCCCTCACCTACAGTCAACATTGTACCCCTATTGTCTTTTTTGAAATGATCTCAGTTATGTTCTTGTTTAATTAGCATAATCTTCCCTAGACTGTAAGCTTCTTTTGGGTAGGGATACTGTCTTGTTACTTGCCATGCCCTTAGAAGCAGCAGCCACTAGATGTATTCCAAAATCTTTTTCTTCTTAGAAACAAAGTGGAGCTCATTTCAGATTCCTTTGTAGTGAAGTGTGCCTGAGATCTAGCTAATGCAACATGAGTGGAGCAGCCAGGTCTGACGGTGGAAACCTCCCGAGCACACTCCTGCAAGTTTTCCCCTCCTGCCAGATAATGTCAGAGCCCTAGAGAATGGTGGAGGCACAGGATGAAAGAAACTGGGTTCTTGAATGACTAAGTGCAAGAGAGTTGTCCCAGCAACCTACATTCCCATCCAGGACTGTTATGTGAACAAGAAGGAAGTTCTGTGTTGACTCATTACACTAGCATATCCTAACAAAAATAGCTCCCAATGCCAAGAATAGTACCTGGTCTGTAATTGGCCCTACATGAGTAGTGATTGAATAATTGAATATCAAACACTCAATAATGAGGTGTTCATTGATGGAGAGTCTTTTCCCACCCTCAGTCCTTATCTATAGCACTCAAAGGACAGGGAAGAATTCATCTCTATACACTTGATGCCTCCCATTGTACCTAAACCTTGGTCATTGTTTAGTGGACCTCTGCTGCTCTGAGTTTCTAGGCAATATAAGGGAAACTGGCCAAGCAGGGTCTAAAAGTGTGAGTCTAAGTTGCTCTTAATAAGCTGTTCTGCACTGTTGGAACTACACATGTTTGTGCAGTTTTTCAGAGTTTGCACAGGACTCTTGGCTTGATCCTGCTTTGTAACAAACTCTGAAAGGTAATTACTATTAGAAATCCCATTTTATAGATAAGAATCTGAGCTCACAGGGGTTAAGTATCTTGCTCAAGAGCTTGCTTTATAAATGATAAAGCTGGAATTAATCCATGGTTCCAAAGTATTCGTTGAGTGCCTCCAATGGTCTAGCCCCCTGGCTGAAACTTCTGCACCAAGTAAGGGCTCAGGAAATTTGAGAACCCAGAATTGAGAGGGAAATGGAATTGCCTCCCAGACTCCAATGGAAGAAAGGTGTTGAGCTGGGCCACGGCTGCTGCGGCTGTGTGCCTTCATGCACAGTTCTGGGTGGTCTGCCAGACTCGCCTGCGGTCAACAACATCATTGTAACCCCTCCTCAGCTCTCCCACTTACCCAGGCTAATGGCCCTGGCGCTCTGAGCCTGTCCTTTTCCATACATTCTTTTCTCCTTCCTGTGCCAAGATTTCAGCAGACAATTTAGAGTGGGTTCCAGGCCATTTAGCTCAGTCAGAGATTTGGGTGAAAGTTTCCTCCCACTCACCCCAGGCCTCAGATAACCCATCAGGGTGTGCCCAGCCTGCGTGAAAGGGGCGTGGAGATTTTCAGGCATGGGATTGGAACCAAAGTTTCCGCAGCTGTTGAACTTACCCACGTTAATCCAACCGGACAAAGCATGTCAGTAATAGGTTGGTTAGAAAACTTAGGACAAACGCCAAGGAAGATATAACTTGTCAAAACAGAGTCTGCGAAGGCCCCTGGAGGGTCGCTGGCAGGCTGGACTGTTTGTCAGGGCAAAGAGGGCAAGTGCTGGTGTCTGAAGGGGCTGATGGAGGGAAAGAAGGGGAAGATGAGATGACCAGTCTGCACAGGGGCTCATTCTGTCCGGGCCCAGGAACTCGCCTCTCTGCCTGGTGCCTCTCTCTGTAAATAAATCCCGGCTGCTCTCACTGTGCAGGACTTCCCACATTCGGTGCATCTGAGGTGGGGTGAAATACAAATATGCCTTTTCATAATAGCTTTACACCTGGAGCAGCAGAGGACCGGTTTATTACCTTGGTAAACAAAAGTTAGAATTCAAGCAAAGTACAAACTTTGCCCCAGGCACTTCTGACAGTGCACCTTGTGTTTGTGAAGTAAACTCGATACATATATGATGTGAAGCAATGGGACGCGGGGCCTTTTCCCTCTTTTTTCTTTTCTTTTATCTTCTTTTCTTTTTTTCTTCCCTTGTCTGATTTCCAAGGTTTAAAAGTTCATGGGGAAGGGGGGAAGGGGTGAGAGAAACGGGGAGAGGTGGGGAAAATTTACTTTGGCTCTGGCTTTTTCCAGCATTTTGAAATCACACCGTTCAGTGTGAAAAAAAAGAAGTGAGCTGATTTATATTTTTTTTCTAGTGATAATGTACTCCTTGCTGCTCTCAGTGACAATTAGGGTTTGTGGGTGGGACACAGGGTCAACCAGCTTGAAGAATACACAGAGGAACAGGGTTTGCATTAAATCTAACTTAAACATTTAAAGTATGATAAATATTTATTCGGTGTTAGTTTTGTGCCAAGCACAGAACCATGACCTTTCTCTCCGTAATCATTACTCCTTGTAGTCTTCACAAGCACATGAAGTAGAGATTATGTATTCATAGGTCTGTTTGATAAGTAAGGAAACTGAGGCTGTAGTTACTGAAGTGACTCAGGCCTCAATGTCCTAATTCTAAATTCAGACTTTTCTGCACTGACCTTTAACCTCTACTCGGAATCATGGACTGTGTGGTCACTTGGCCTCCCTTTCTTATAATCCCCTCCCATTCTTCTACCTTGCTGTCAGCCTGCACTTGGGAAAATGATGGATCTTCTCTTCTCTTTGGTATATGTCTGCTCAGAGGATTTCCCTACTCTCTGCAGTCTTCTGGCATCTGGGCCACCCTCTCAGCAGCCGGCAGCCCCATGCGCTCCAGTGCAGAGAAGCTGAAACACGTGAAACAGATTTCCCTTCAAAACACACGTAAGCTTGAAAGCACAGGCACCGAGCGATAAGGAAGCAAGAGCACATCTCGTGTTCGGTTGGCTCAACAAATACCTCTGCGTTCTCTCATCCCCAGCTGGAATAAATCAGATAAACTTCAGCAAAAGCATCTGAACTTTTTGGATTCTTTTCCAAAACAAGCCTTTGAACCTGAAGAACTTTGCCCATTTCTATGTGTTCACTCCTCAAGCGTTCAGCTGGGGCTTGTCCAGCAGAACAGCTTGGATAGGTGAAATTTCAACTCTTCCATCCACAGATTAATTCCTTCCAAAATGAGAATGAACTCATTAGCCTCATTTTTAAAAGAAATCTCAATGAGTGTGTCAGCTTCTGCCTGGCTCCACAGATGAAGGGTTCCTTGAGGGAATGTGTTAAACTGAAGTAGGAGATTGGCGATGTCATTAGGGCATTGTCAACTCAGCAGTTTCAGGGCATCAGAACTGTGGCTACTTGTGCTTTGCAGGATTTCAAGAGAAAACACAGGCTCCCTCCTCTGACTCCCCTTCCAATTCTATTCCCCACCACTGATACATCTTTAATGCACTCCTTGAGGATTTCCTTTGGCTTTATTTACTGCAAGCTTTAAAAATTTATTGGAACATTAATACTATTGCAATGGGAAAGACTTCAGTTGCAAATGGATTAAATACAATTCCTGTGCTGGAATCCTAGAGGGAAAAGATATGGGGATCTCTGAGCTGTGAGACAAAGCTTGATCAGGGATGCTTGCTTTGGAGACTCAGCTCTGAAAACCCAGGAGAGCCTATCACGAAATGCAAGCCCTTCAGTGAACTTTAAAGAGCACCTACCCAACCCCTTTCCTTTACAGAGGAGGAAACCGAGACTCAGAGTGGAACAAGCAGGACCAAGGCTAACACTGCCATCCAGCAACAGGCCTCCACATCTCCCTGGCCAGGACCCATAGCTCTCCCCATGCCGTCTATCAGACCTGGAAACAGTGATTTTAGAAAAAGACAAAAACCTGGCCCTCCATCCTGGCATGAATTCACTTATCCTGGCTTTTCATCACCACTTGTCAATAGACCTCCTTAGTCTGAGTCCATAGAAAGATGTTTACCCTGAAAAAAAAAGAGAGAGAGAGAGGAGTAACCTGGAATATTTCCAAAACATCGACTGGAAAACATATTCCAAGTGTACTTCACATGGTTGTGGTTCTAGACCAGATAAACAATGCTTTAGAAGAAATCTATATTCCTTTCCTACTTTGAATTTTACTCTCATGAAGTTTTAAAATTTCTTTGCTTGTGACTAAGGTGCAATGGGTTCCCATCATTGGGAAGTACAGTTGGCCATGACTACATTGAAGTATCTGAGAGGAGGCTGGGATATGTATTAGGGCTAGAAGGGAGCTTAGCGATGCTGTGGATCGTATTCTTCAGTTTGTTGAGAGAGGCTGAGCCACTCGTCACTTTAGTGGACTATAAACCACAGATCTGGACAGCCATGGAGGAGGGTCCTTCCATCGGACAACTGTTAAGCCTCTCCCTCTGGAGTGCCCAGACAATTTTCTCAAGGAATTGTGCCCAACTCCAGGAGCTGAATGTTTACTGTTGCCTGTGTTTAGTTAATCCACAGGCATTTACATAAGGGATGGAGCATGAGTTAGCCTCACCATCTTTTGTTTTATAGAAAGCCTAGTACACAGAAGTCAGGGGAATTTTCCAAGATTATGTGATGAATCAGCAAAAGCTCTGAGTCATCACGCTGGTACAGATGAGGAATCAGAAGACATAAATTCCAGTCCTTATCCTCTCTAACCATGTGGGAGGTCTTAGGCAAGCCACCTCACCTCTGAGTGTCAGTTTCCCCACCCATAGAAGGGTTTTACTTGATGACTTCTAAGAACCCTTTAGCTCTGATGGCCTCCGGATCTAGAATATAAGGCTCAGAGCTTTCTCATATCTAAAATGTGATTGTGTGAAGCCTCAAATCAGCTGTCCCAGTGACACACCCCGGGATTCTCAGACCAAAAAGGATAAGTGACTGTTGCCTCCAAGACACAAAGATGCAAAATGCTAATAATGACAATGAATTTGGTTTTATTTTTTCCATAGTTAGTTCTTTTTTTCAACCCCTTGGTGTTTGCAATCACCTGTCTGAATTCAAGAACGAGCATAAAACTCAACAAATAAATTAATATCAAAAAGAAAACTCAGAAATTTGATTCCTTCATCAGCTTTTACTTTTTGAGGTATAAGAAAAAGCAATAATATTTACAGAGCACTGACCACATACAAAGTCATTTTCCTATACACTATCTCATTTGTGATCTGTAAACAGTGTTGTCATGTCCCTTTTACAGAAAAAGAAACTAAAGCTCAGAGATGAAATAATTTGCCTAGTACATATAAAACTGTTAAGTGCCAGGGCTGGAGAGGTGGCTTGGCAGTTACAGTGCTTGCCTGTCATGCACAAACACGTGAGTTCAAACCCCAGAACCATGTACACAACAAAGAGTTCAAGAAATGAAAGTCACATGAAAAACTAAATAAAAATTGCTTTTCTCTCTCTCTCTCTCTCACACACACACACTGTCCCCTCTTTCTTAAAAAACAAACAAACAAACAACAACAAAAAAAAAACTGTTAAGCTCCAAAGTCTAGGTTTGAAATCAGCTTTCCTGACTTCAAAACTCAAAATACAGAGATAGTTCTGGTTAGGAAAATTACCTTTCCACATGAGAAAGAAATGAAACATATCAGCTATTTGTTGGGTGCCAAAAGGAAAAACACTATGACTTTCCTGGGCTATAACAGCGGAACATCTTGGACAATAGAATACAAAGTATTAGAATACAAGGTGTTAGTCTGACTTTCCCCAATAATTTAGGAGGGATAGAATAGCTTATCTAAAATTATCCCAGTGAGAAACATTTACTGTGTCCATGGAATCAAAGACAAGGTAGTTGTTGCTTTGCTTGGAATTCATGTTACTTCACACATGTACCAAGTTTTTAATCTCGACCCCTCCCTAGTTATTCAATCCTGCAATTCTCCCAGGAATATTGGCCAATATTGGAGTGGACTTGAAGAACCAGTTTCTGTTTAGAGTCATCTCTAAGAAGGAAGTCTGTGCTGGCCCCCTGTAAGTTGCCCATACACCAGTCTCTAAGCTGTAGATCAACTTGGGACTGGATTCCATGGCTTATTCATCCATTTCTCAACAGCCTCAGATGCTTCCAGCACACTGCAAAGCTAGTGCTAGCAAGACAGAGGAGATTTAGCCTTGACTTTGAACAGCTAAGCCAGTCTAGGCTTAGACCCTAGGGAAAACCAGGGCAGTCTGCAGTGTCTTGTACCTGCAAGCAGGGTCCAGAGATGTGGCCAAAAACATTTTGTTTGGGATTTTACCAATGAAAGTTATTGCGCTCATTTGTGGCATACTGTTAGAAAGCCAGAGAATATTAAAGTTTGAAATGTCTCTGGAGATTTAGGTATTGGTTCAATTCTCCCCTTTTAGAAATGAGGTTACTGAGGTTCAGAGAGTGGAAGGTTGTCTAAGGCCACAACAGAGCCTGAGGCAGGGCTGGACTGAAACCCAGGTCTCCTGGTTCCAGGCTTAAAGCTCCTTTCATGGCTGTTGTCTCATTGCCTCCGTAGGGGAAAAAGTACTAGCCTAGAAAGAGAAGAAGACAGTCTTTGTATAATGAAAAATTATGACCCAATGGATAGGTGGACCTGCATGTACTTCCTCAAAATGTTGGGCTGATTCTGTGGCCCAGTGACAAAACACCTATGCAATAGCCACTATGAACATCTTGCTACACAGGCCCTTTCATGCTCTGCACATTATCTTCACTGAGTCTGGAACAATTTCCCATTTCTCCTCAGGACAAATAATTACTCTTTCAGACCCAATTCCGTTGCTTCCTCTGGGGAGGTACAGGGACATCTACTGGGTCCACTGAGGCAAGCTGGAACTACATTTCCCAGAACCCCCCCCCATCAATGAGTTTTAGCATTGCAGGATACTGGGACTATAGAAGAAAAGCTGCTATGTTTTAATATATAGAAAGTTGATGCATGCCACCCTGGGCTGTAGCGTTGTACACAAGTTGTCCCTGGCTTACTGGTTCACCCAGTTGAGGTGGGGCAGCAGCCAATCACCCTAGCTCCTGCCAGCTCTTTTCTACCAGTTCTCTGAATCCTAGAACAAGGGGGTAACTCTATGGGGAATGACACCAGATTGGACTGCTGGTCACCAAAAGTATCTCTGGAGTCAGTGAGAGACAAATGGTCTCAAGTCTGCCCATGTGGAGTCCAGGCCACTGTTGCTTTGCCCTACTCTAGTCCCATTTCCTTTTCCCAGCTGGCTGCCCTTCTGACTTTAAATCCAGACCAAACTCATAGGCAACAACCTCATGTAGACTGATTGATTAGCCAGCACCTACATTTCTATGGACTAACCCCTGATGATAAACCCCACGGAGTGGTTCTGCTTCCCCATCACATCCTAACTCTTCAGGATCCCCCAGAATTTAATACTTCCCTGCTACGTACTTCTGATGAAGCAAGTGACTTAACATGCTGTACTTCCATGATTGACAAGTCTCTCTGCCACTGTTGAGCCTGCCTGACTATCATGTGCTTACTTTGTTCCTACTACTATTCTGAGTCCTTCTCAATCTTTACAATAACCCAAAGAGGAAAGAGTTGTCATTATTCCCATTTTATAGACACAGAAACTGAGGATCAGAAAAATTAAGTGATTTGCCCATGCTTTCTCAATGAGGAAAGGAGTGGCCAGGATTCAAAACCAGGCAGCCTGGCTCCAGAGCCAGCACTCTCTTCCCTTCTTGGAGGTGGGCTATTCAAGGAGCAAGTCTCATCCGTGAAAGAATGAATGATCTATTTACTTTACTTGAAGAAGAAAATGACTTTTCTATGAAGTTGAGGGAGGGTTGATGAAAATAGAAGCCTTGAGGCCTGGGATCCAACTGTACCTTGAATGGCATCCTTGCCAGACTGGAAGTAGACACTGTAAATGGTCCATAATCAAGATCTGGTTAGTGAGCAAGAGTCCTGCCAGGTATGTGCCACCTGAAACCCATTGGCATGCTCTCTGGCAGTGGTAAATACTAAGAACGCAATACGCCCCTGATGAGCCTGCTTTTTTCCCAGCCTGGGTGCTGCCCCACTTGAGTGGAGCTCTCTCTGTTCCGTGGGTCTCTCTGAGTGGAGGGCTGAGCCTGGCTGGAGTCGAGGGTTCCCACACAGGGGCCTGACAATTAGTGTTTGACCCTTCACTTTTTATGTGAATAATGAAATAAGATTTTAAAACTATACTTTTTTGTTTAGTAAACATAGGCTTGCACTCATTTAATTTTTAATGTGGTTTTGTCAACTTCCAGATATTAAAATAGAATAAAAACTCAAGTTTGGATTTCAAATCAGGGTCTTGGGTTGTTGTCCAATATGCAATTGGACTTGTCCTGTTCCCCTACAAATAAGGGCTACAAGAAATTTAAGTACTTTATCCTGTTTGTAATGCACCCAAAAGAAACCACATAAAAAATAAAGGAATAAAAATGAGAAAGATATGGAACAATTAAAATATGTGGAAGAAAAACTGTTAAGAAATAAATATAATATTACATCAGCAAGGTCTAGAACACAAGGGAAAAAGTTTTCTACTCCTTGAACTCTTCTATTCACACAAAAATAAAAAGACCAAATTGCATTCAAGGTATCGTTAGTGTCCAGCAATGCTTTTACACAAATATTTCGTATAACCCAAGCCATGAGAAGGATTCATGTCAAGACTTGGAATAGATTTATGAATTTATCTAATCCAGCCTTTCCTGTCATAGAAGAGGAAACTGAAGCTCTGTGGAGGTAGATCCACAATTTGCTGCTGACTTGAGCAGACTGGAGGAAGATTCCCCAGCCAGAAAGCAGCAGGGCAGACTGACTCAGACTCCTGTCCCAGAGACACCAACTCTCCTCCACATGGAGTCCTCATCCAAAGGGCTTCGCACGCTGCCCGGGGCCCACAGCACCTGGGCATCTTCTCTGTCAGATGCTAAAGTGAGGGACTCAGAGTGTGCCGACCAGGGGGAGCTCCACTAGCCGTGAAGTCCTGTTGCCCTGCCTGCTGCAGGCTCTGACCTTCCTGGGACTCTTGCCCAAGGTCTCATTGTTCTTCCCGTAACTTCTCTGAGCTGGCTTTCTCAAACAGCCACTGCCACATCCTCAAGTCCCCTAGAAGGGAAAACACAAGAGTTCCTTTCTTGTGGCATATCCAAAGCGGGAAAGAGACCCAGAGGATGAGGAAAGAATAGCTAGGAAGGTAGATTTTCCATCCCTTTTCAAATCTTCTCATTCAGGACTGTTTCCCTCAGAATAAAATACTACCCTTCTGAGGGCCACTCCAGAATGTTCTACCTCCATTTACTCACTTATTGGAAGAAACTTAGGCCAAGGGAAGTTGGGGGGCAGGTGCTCAGCCAGAGGGTACACACAATGGCAGACTGGGGCTGGGGGACCCTCCTTTTTGGGTATGGGTATCCTGTGTTTTTGTGAGCCAGGGTTCTCTTTTTGAGTTGTTTTCAATTTGATTGGAATTAAAGGTTAGAGAGTATGAAGATGTTCATACTTCCTACTACTTGTTAGCGTCACATTTTTGTGCTTTGTGTATTGTTGGAAACCAAGACACCACCTGTTACTGCTTCCACATGACATCTTAATTTTGTAGGAATTAGAATTTTATTTTTTCTCAAACCCCGAAATCTATATTGTTGCTATTTACTGTGCTAGTGCACAAGGAAATGAAAAACTGAGGGGTATTAAAAATATAGTTGCATATTTATATATGCACTTTAAACTTTCAAATGATATAAATAATATGTATTTTTTAGGCATAAAGTTACAGAATGCAAATAAGAAAGAAGAAAGTTGAAATAACTGGTAGTCACATTGTGGAAAGATAATGTGTATGCAGCAGTGTTAATGGGTGTCCTGCTTTCCCCTATGGAAAAATACACACACTGTCCACACGGCTCTTGTGATAGGTTGTGAACATGGATAACACCATACTGATATGCCAGTGTGTACATTTAAATAACTTAATGTGTACCAGGCAGAGTGAGATGTAATCATGAGCAAAATGTGGCCTGGTCCCCAGGGAACTTATAGGTCAAGCTGGAAAGAGGGGAAAGAACAGAGGCTTCTTCCCCAGCTCTGCCTTAGATTTCTTCCTCCTCTTTTAGTCATGTTTTGAGGTATAGCTTAACTCCCTTTTACAGTCCAACAAGTTTGAATCACAATTTTCTTAAACTTGTCCTTAGGTCACAGTGTCATTTGCTTTTTGTTTTGGTACCAGGGATTAAACCCAGGAGCGTTTAACCACTGAGTAACATACTGAGCCTGTTTTTGTTTTTTGTATTGTCACAGGGTCTTGCTAACTTGTTTAGGGCATCTCTAAGTTGCTGAGGCTGGATTTGAACTTGTGATCCTCCTGCCTCAGTGTCCCAAGTTGCTGAGATTACAGGTGTGTGCCACCATGCCTGGCTCCTCATTTGCTATTAATCTATACTCAGGAGTCTTAATCATACTACATTTAATCATACTACATGACCTGGCTGTGCCCAGCTCTCAGAAGCTGTGAAAGTAACTTTCCAACAACAGGGGCTGCCAATGGTGCTATAAATACAGGTGGGTCTCGGCTTGGGACTGGAGGTCTTCCTTGGGCGGCCGTGTCCCTGAGAGATGAGCTCCCTGGTTCACTGAGAGTTTTCTGCTGCTAAACACTTGCCATGGCCTAACCAGTGCAAACTCCTGGGAGGCAGGTTGGGTTCTACATAAAGAGAAGCTGAGCCAGGTGCAGTGGTGCATGCCTGTATCCTAGCGGCTAGAAAGTTGGAGCAGGAGAATGGCAAGTACCAGGCCAGCCTCACCAATTTAGCAAGGCCCTAAGCAACTAGCGAGACCCTGTCTCAAAGTACAAAATAAAAAATAAAAAGGAATCGGGCTGTAACTCAGTGGTAAAGCACCCCTGTGTTCAACCCTTAGTATCAAAAAATAAAAATCAAAGAGAGAGAGAGAGGCAGAGAAGAACCAAGTGGAAGCTGCACCTGGTGATCCCAGCCCAGTACTCTTTCTGCTTTTCCTTAGGTCGACTGTGGCTGACTTGGCTGAAGAACCTGATAGATCAATATGGCCTGCTCTCCATACATATATGCACACGCACACACACTCATACACACACACCTGAAACACACATGTGAGTACCCTCCTCTAAAAACAGGCATTCCCAATAAATCTCCCAGATATCCTGCAAGTGCTCCCACCCTGGAGGATCTACCATGTCTTTTGGTCCATCGCTGAAGCCTGATTCGTACTTAAATGTTATTTGGTGTCCAGAGCACCCACAAGAGGAGACCATCTCCAGACAAGCCAGGATCCATTCCCTGGGACTTTCCAACCCTGCATCACACATAACCAGAGGCGTGCTCTCTCCATAAGCAGGTTCAAGGGGCTCAATGAGCTGAATTCCAGACAGCAGATACCCAGAGAGCACCTCTAAAGAGTAAGAAGCTGGACTGGGCCGTGATGAATAACTGAGATAATACAGCACTTATCTTCTAGAAAACACTCCATAAACATGAGGATGATGTTATGGTTTGAAGATATTCCCCCAAAACTCACATGTGACAAATCAGGAGGGCTGAGGTGAAATGATTAGGTTATAAGAGACTTAACTGACAATTGTATGCTGGTAGGGTGTGGCTGGAGAAGGAGGGTGACTGGAGGCCTGCTTTTGGGGTATATAGTTTGTGTCTGGTGTGGAGTCTCTGCTTCCTGGATCCATGCCTTCTGCCATGATGTTCCATCTCACCTCAAGCTCCGAGAAATGGAACTGACCTTCTAAGGACTAAGACCTCTGAAACTGTTAGTCCTCTAAATAAACCTTTCCTCCTAAAATTGTTCTTGTCAGGTTTTTTAGTCACAGCAGTGGAAAAGCTGACTAAAAGAGATAAATATGTTAACACTATGTACATACTGTGCTTTATGATTCATAGGCATTGTTTCACCTGACTCTGACAACAGTCTTACACAACCCTTATATACTCACATTTACCAGATGAAGGTGCTAAGGTTCTGAGAAGCTCACTGACTGGGCCTAAATTAGATGGGGAATAACATATTGGACTTAACTGTAGTTCTTCTGTCTCTTAAACCAATGTCCCCATCTTTTCAATCATCAGCCTCAATATGCTACCTCGTCACCTTCCCAATATGACCCCGAGGGGAGTAAAAGACTCCAAGAGGTGAAGAGAGCCAAGGTCATCAGGGGTCTCCTGGCTCCAAAGCCTGGTGTTCCTCCTTCCTCACTTGGTCCCTGCTGTGGGACAGCTCTGAAAAGAGCAAGGGATTGTGAAGAAACCAAGAAAAATAAGATTCAAATCAGACTATGAGTGCCCAAGAGAGCTACAGGCAAATGTTCTGGGTAGCTCTGTTGAGAAACATCCTGGGGGAGTCCCAGCCTGGCCCGCCACGGGGGTGTGATGAGTGTTTTGAGGTCATGTCAGCCTCCTCTTGGGTGTTCCTGCCTTTGATATCCCCTCTGATTGAGCCCAGAATGCCACTCTCTAGTGACCAGCCATAGTGTCCTGCATTAGAATGTCCAACCCAACTGTTTTTGACAATGTGGTTTCTTTGAGGAAGAATCTGAAGAGAGCAAGACGGGGAGGGAGTCAGTAAAGGAGGCCAGAAATGAGCCTCACCACGGCATTGTCGGATGCTTGTTCTTGAAAGGGGCTGTAGAGCAGTTATGCCAATTCTGGCTGGCACCTTCTGCCACACGCAGAGCAGAGCCTAATGCCATCTTTGTTTTAGAGACACTGGTGGGAAAAGAAAAATGGAGATCAGCTGGGAACTACTGCAGAAGCCAGGTGGGAAACAATGAGGACTTAAAAGTGGCACTTTGGATCAGGAAGTAGGGACACGGTGAACATGCTTTGGAGGAAGAATGGATGTCTTGGGGTTTAGATGAGGAGGAGAAGGAAAGTGAAGGAGAACACTTAGACTGTGTCCTGGGCTACTTACCAAGGGGTAGAGGTGAGTTAGCTTGCCATGCAGAGATGTCACAGAAGAGAGAGTGCAGGTAAAGAGGATGAGCTTAATCATTCCTATGCTGAAGAAGCGTGTTTGGAGAACATTCACATGAAAGGAATGAGAAGGCAAGGCTTCTAAGAATTTGTAGTCATTCCTGCAACCACCACTGTCCCTGCAGGCTGAATCAGGAAGGATTTGGAGATGGGGAGTGGGGAGGAGTATGATGTGCTATGGAACTCACAGTGAATAAAAGAAGGCTTTTGAGCAGGATCAGGTAGGCTTCCGTGATTCCCTGACAGCCCATTATTTTCATGGAGTATTTGGAAGTGTCACAGTGGAATGACTTAGGAATCTTGAGTTAAAAGGCGTGAATTTGGTGCAGTAAATTATTAACTGAAAATATGGGGAAAAAGATCCCTCATCTCTTTCTTTCTCTCTAGAAAATGGGTCTTGAGAAAATGCTGTGTAAATTACAACAGGTTATTCATGGGTAAATTATCAGTTTAATATGTCATACCAATAAGCAACTAATTTTGTAACTGAAATCGAATGCTTACCAATTAGAGAAGCTGAAGCTTTAAGGAGGAAGTGCTAACAGATTGGAAAAACCCAGTGAATTTTTATTCAGACTAAATTATAGGAAGCCCTCAGAGCTCCAGCATCCTGTAGAGATGTCTTTAGGGAAAGGGAGAAGCAAGAATGGAATCAGGGGACATCCCACTAGCTCACCGGCCTAGCCCCCTGCAGCAGCACGGTCTGGTCCTGTGATTCAGAGTTCCACTCTCCAGCTGCTGCTGCTGCTTCTGCCACCAAGCTCTAGGCCACCTATCTGGGTCGCACAGAGGGCTTAGTTTGTCATCTTCCTAGGCACCAGAGGCTTAGGATCGCTCAGTAAGCAAGTTCTTCAGCATTCACTCCTGGGGCTACCAAAGTGAGTAGTTCATGGATTTTAATTCAGTAACAAGCAACTGTTGATGAATTTCCTTGGACTTTCCAGGCCATACACAAAATGGGGAATGCGATGCTGAACCAATGGGCAAGGGCTGTGCCCTCATGGAGTTTTACTCTACCAAATCTCACAGCTGGAAGAGATCTTAGAGACTGTCAAGGTGCAGGTGAGGGGAAAAGAAACACAGAAAGGCAAATAGAGCCCAGAATGGGGAGTGGTGACTCAGAGTCTGTCACTTACAACCTACACGATCTTGGACAAGTTTGTCACTGCAAAATGGGAGTGATGATAAAAATAATAACCATCTTCCTCCAGTGTACTCTGCAAGAAGAAAAGGGGATGTGCACTATGATTGTCAAAGCACAAATGTATGTTATTCTTTTTTTAATTTTTTAAATTTTTGAACAACCATACAAGTTTTTAACAAAATAATATAAAATGTGTATAGATTCTGGATATTACAATTACCCCCAGGAGTGCCCCCCCAATTACCCACCCTTATCCCTCCCTTCCCCGTATGTTATTCTTAGTGAGTTAATTTAATTTAATTTAATTTTTTGAGAGACAGGGTCTCACTATATTTTCCAGTCTGGCTTTGAATTTCCAGGCTCAAGCAATCCTCCTGACTCAGCCTCATAAGTAGCCTGGACTGCAGATGTGCGCCACTGTGTGGGGCAAGATATTTAAATTTATTTTTTAAAAAATGGAAGATAGGGGCTGGAGTGGTGGCTCGGCGGTTACGGCACTTGCCTGGCATGCGCAAGTACACAGGTTCAAACCCCAGCACCCACATACACAACTAAGTATCAGAGCAGCGAAAAACATGTGAAAAACTAAATAAAAACTGATTCTCTCTCTCTCTCTCTCACTGTCCTTCTCTCTTAAAAAAAAAGAAAGGAAAATAGGGAGGAAGTCCTTATATGCATATCTTGAAAAATTCCAAAAGTCTATCAAATTCTTTCCTGATTTGTCTGTCTCCTTTTTGTCTCTGTTCACACTGGTATTGCATTACCAGATAATAAATCAATCAAGATGGTAATGTTAATTAGTGAAATATAGGTCAGCATTGCTTTGACATGAGAGGGGTATGCTTCATGCTGATGCATATGTTAGAAAAAAATTCACACACACAAAAAATAAAAACACATGCATTGGAGGTCATTGCTGTCATTCTTATTTTATTAACAGAGGACCTTTGTGGGTTCCCTTTGGCGTGTGTGCTGCAGAAGGCCTGTGAAACATAGTCTCCTGCAGATCAGTGAATTCTGATGTGAGGAGCCTGGCATGATCAAAGAGTGAAGGTGTGTGGAGAGAATTAGAGGTTGCAGAGCAACAATAACATTTGTGTTCACTCAAAATCTGAAGTCAGGTGATAGGAAAATCCTCATGTGGATGAGGAAGGGTCATAGTTTCATACAAAAGAAAAACACACACACACACAAATATATTTTGTAATAATTTTCCTCCATGTATCTGAAAGATGAAATGCACCTCTTTCCAATGAATAAGTGTATCTTAGAATATTGTGAATGAAACCACGGTTTTCCGTCATTTTAGTGCTACAGTAGTGAAGTGAATTTTTCAACAAGACGCTGACATCTGGTCTTGAAGATGGGAAAATAAAATTGATAGGCTTGTTATTAAAAGAAAGAGACAGCGAGGCCTGGTGGTGCACACCTATAATCCCGGCTCCTCAAGAGGCAGAATCAGGAGGATTAAAATTCAAAGCCAGTTTAAGAAACTTAGTGAGGCCCTAAGCAACTTAGCAAAACCCTGTCTCAAACTAAAATGAGCTAGGGATGTGGCTCGGTGGTTAAGCGCCCCTGGGTTCAATCCCCAGTACAAAAACAATGCAAGTGGCATTTACACAGTGCCTTTTTTGTGCCTGGGACCGTGTGACACACATCTTGCTGCCTTATTCATGCCCACCCTACACTTTCCCATTGGGGGAACCATGGATTGAACCCAGGGACACGTGGCCCTCAATGCTCAGCTTGTTTTTCAGGATCCCTTACAACACTTGCTTCTTCCCACTCCACTTTTCATCTGAATGTCTCATTCCCTTCAGAATTCTAACTTGTCCAACTTTGTCAAGGCTTTCTTATTCCATGTCATCCCAGAAACCAGCATTTCCCTATCATGTGTTGTCGCACAGGACCGGCTTCCTCATTGAAGGTTCTGGGGAAGTGACCATCTCACTTTTTCTGCTATTAGGAGCCCACTACACAGGGCACTTCCTAGCTTCTTAAATGCCCCCACAATATTGGTTGAATGAAATATTATGTAAGCTAAGTATTATTGGCCCCAGTTTACAGATGAGAATATGAGGTTCAGAGAGAATTAGTAAGTGATCACAATACTAGTAGATGTTAGATCCAGGGGGTGTCAGAGTTGGGTGAAATAACCTAATTGCTCTCTCAGCTACTATCAACCAGAGTGGAGGAATCCTGGAGTCCTGAAACGGATCCTTTTTCTCCTTTGTTGGTATTTAGTCAGGAAGCATTACTGAAAAACAAATGTCTCAAAACAACCTATGGTACAACCTCCTGACAACATGGAGCCCAGGAGCACCCAGAACTTCCAACGAGGACAGATCGTTGAGTTAAATGCAACCCATCCCAGGCATTCTGACCATATTCTGCATGGTCTCACCCAGGATGCAAGCTCAAGGAAATTTGGAGACCAGCACCAGCTACATCCTGGTCCTTTGGCTGCAGACAGACTCTTTTAAGTTGTTGCTTTGACAAGCAAACTGGAAGAACAGTCCTATAAACCGGAGGAGGCAAATAAGTGGAACAGGGCCCTGGTCTGGGAATCAGAAGGACTACCTCCATCTTTTTGTACCCATGACCTTTGAAGAGGCACTTGCTTCCCTCCTAAAGTTTTAATTTTCACACATGCAAACTTAGGCAAATGGATCAGAATCACATTGGTGAGCCAGCCACATCTGATGTTCAAGTTTGTTTTTGTCTTGCCTATATGTCATGCATAGAATTGTGCCTCTCCCAAATTCACAGGTTGAAGTCCTAAGCCTTTGTAGATCAGAAAATGTCCTTAATTAGAAATAGTGTCTTTACAGAGCTAATCAAATTAAAATGAAATTATCTGGGTGGGTTGTAATGCAGTGTAACTGGTGTCTTTACCAATGGCGGAATTTGGACACAGTGACAGGTGCAGCCTAGGGAGAACACCAGGTGGACCTGGAGATGGAAGATGAGGATCTACAAGCCAAGGAGGTAGGCCTGTGGCAAATTCTTCCTTCACAGGCCCCAGAAGGAACCATCCCTGCCAGCACCTATATTTTGGACATCTATAGGAGACAACAACTTCTGATGTTTGAATCACTCAGCCTGTGATACTTTCTGGCAAGTCCTACCAAACTAATACACCAGAACCTTTCAAAACTTTCCTCATCATTCTCTATTTGCTTCTGGCTAGCTGCTTGGCCCATTAAGCTTGTCTGCTGGCTTTTGAAGCATTAAAATCTGTCATTCCTGATGATACCATCCCAAAGAGATATTTTAGTGATTTTTTTTTGGTGCTGGGGATCAAACCCAGGGCCTCATGCATGTCAGGCTTACACTGTACCACTGAGCCTCATCCCCAGAAAGTCTTTAAAATCTAAGAAGCAAAGATCAAATTCCACTGGAAGTTCTATTTCAGATTCTGGTGGACTAGACTGAGTCCTCCCAGGCTAGTGTTAAATCAGTAAATATTTAATCAGAAGCTCTCCAGGGAATGGAAAGGGAAGCCCTGGTTTGTAGTATTTGCCAATTTCCCATCATGGCAAATTTCAGAGTTACTAATATGCCTGACTTATTCTTTAAACCACCTGAACTGAGCATCAGGAAACCAGAGTCCTAGTCCAGTCTCTGCTTTTGATTCACTGAGAGAACTGTGATAAGACTCTAAGCCTCGAGGTGCATCATTTGCAAAATGAAAGGTTTAAATGGGTTGGAGGATTAAATGGGTTGGTGACTTGGCCTCCAAATCACTGAAGGTGGTAGGAGAACAAATAAACTAGAAATTTTCTAACCAAATGTACTAAAAATTATTCGGAGTCTAGAACAGGCTTATTTAAGGATGCAGAAAGGAGGTTCCATTGCTTATAAAAAAAAAAAAAAAAAGGAGTGACTTCGAGGTCCCTGAAATGTGTTGGATTCTTCCATGACTCCAGACAAGAATTCTCAGCAACCCCCCAGACTTGAAAAGGTGTCACAGAAGGGAGTGAGAAGGAGAGCTTGCTGGGTGACCAGTCCCCCAGAACACCACAATGAAGGATCACAGGCCAGAGCCCAGTGACAGTGCACATTTCCTGACCATGCTTCTTCCAGAAGACTCCTCCCACAATTTATGTGAAGGAAGGAATATTTTTACCTACCCTTGGCCAGCATCCAAGTCTAGGGTGGCAGGTGGCAGCTGTTTAACAGCCGTCGTTGACACTGCACAACAATTAGGGCAGGAAGTATAGAAGGCTGCATTGCACAGATACTGCTGAGGTGGAACTGAGGTCAAAAGATCACAGCTCCTCCTGATTGCATCCAGCCCTCTGCCCCAGCCAGAGCCCTCTTCCACTGACTGACGGATGTGTGAGTCCAGGGGGTGATTCTAAAGAGAATCTTTCATAAAGCTGGGCACGACACAGGTCCTTGTGGCCCAGGGCAGGGCATCCTCAGTCCCATTTATTTTTATTTTGAGACAGGATCTTGCTAAGTTGCCCAGGCTAACCTTGAACTTGTAATCCTCATGCCTCAGCCTCCCAGGCAGCTGGGATTACAGGTGTGCACCACCATGCATGACAGAAATAAACCTCTTAAAATGTGCATTGGGTGCTGGGCGTGATGGCACATGCCTGTAATTCCAGGGACTCAGGAGGTTGAGACAAGAGGATTGCAAGTTTGAGACCAGCCTCAGCAATTGAGCAAGCCCTAAGCAACTTGGCAAGACCCTGTCTCAAGGATGGGGTTCAGTGGCTGTAAGCCTATGGGTTCACTCCGCAGTACTAACAAAAAATGTGCATTGGATGGTGCCATTCTGCTCTAGTCCCTGTCCTGTTACTCCATTCTCTTGAGGTAAAATCCCAAATCCTCAAAATAGCCCACAAAGCTCTACAGGACTGAGTCTATATTGCCTCTCTGACACTACTGTCTCTGATCCCTCAACCCCCTGATGGCGCTGCAGCAGCCACACTGGCCTCTTGTCTTACAGCTGCTCCTGACCTTTGCTCCACCCCTCCCATCCTGCACCAGTGTATGCTTCCCATAGATATCTGCTTAGTAACTCTCTTATCTCCCTCAGGTCCCCTGAGATCTCACCTTCACCCTGAGGCTCACCTGAATTACTCTATTTCTTTATTTTATTTTATTATTTTTTTATTGAGGAGTCGAGTTGTTGTACAATCATAAATGCGTATAACGTACAATATGATATGCTTTTGATCCTAAACCATAGCCTAAATCATAGTTAACCCCACATTGCCCACACCCCAGTCTCTTGATTCTTCTATATTGCACGCTAATAGATAAAAATGTCCATGTCCGTATATATATATATATATATATATATA
>PVKS010028969.1:0-25814 GCA_004027875.1 Aplodontia rufa
GCCCTGTTCTGCCCTGCCTGCTGCCTCCTACCCCCCTTCCTTTTGAAGAAATTAATGAA
Source organism: Aplodontia rufa (assembly GCA_004027875.1). Classification (NCBI taxonomy): domain Eukaryota; kingdom Metazoa; phylum Chordata; class Mammalia; order Rodentia; family Aplodontiidae; genus Aplodontia; species Aplodontia rufa. The sequence goes on from PVKS010028969.1 coordinate 60, forward strand.
AGGCAGCAGAACAATGGTAGGGGGCTCGCGAGAGGTTAGGAGACATACTTGTGGGACAATAACAGGATCGCTTTCAGGGAAGCACGTGATCTCGGTAACAAAAGGAATACAGAAATCAATTTCTTTGAATGTTCTTCACCCTAATCAACCCTGATGTTGCTTGACTGTTCCTGACATTTTTCTGCTCTCCTTCCTTTAAAGCTCCAAATAAAACCTAATGAAATAAGCTATAAGCATTTGGGGTTATTCAGCTCTCTGAAATGCTGGAGGATGCAATTTGTAGGCAAGATGTTCAGGAATTAAAAAAAAAAATGCTGGCCGGTGCCAAGCTGCGTTGTACCAATTTCTCCCTGGCTCTGCCTCACGTTAGGTATGCATATGGTCCACACATTTTCCAGAAATGTACCCCCAGGTGTCAGGGCCTGTTCTTTAGAGCATATGAAGTAAATGTGGAGAGACGGGTGTGCTGAGGAAATGAAAAATAAAACCCCAGCTGCTGCTTAGAACATTGCTGTCATTTGCAGCCTTGGTGTGGGTTGTGGTGTTCCTGTCCGGAGTCCTACAGAGGGTGCTCCAGGACGGGACCCAGGGCATCCACCCCTTGTCCCCTGGGCTAGCAGGGAATCTGGTGACAAGGAAGGCCTTTTGGGAGAAGTTGGTTGCAATGAGCCGTGATCCTGATATCACCCTGCTTACAAATTCCTGCCTGAAATCCCAGCTCCATTTTAAAGACTTGGTGGCATAGTGTGTTGAAAAAAGAGACAAGGAATGAACTTGGAAGACTTGGGTTGGTGACCAGAGGATTGCAGTTGAGCCTTGTCCTTTTGTAATGAGGTAGCTGCGGAGCATCTAGTGCAGTGTTTGGAGTATAGCAGGTGATTTTCAAAAAATGTATGCACCCACCTATCCATCTGCCTGATGTCCATCCATCCATCCATCCATCCATCCCCTCCTTGTAACCTACAATGTGTCAAGCTGATGTCACAAGCTAGTGGGTGAACGGTCACTACCCTCAAGGAACTCAAAATTGAGTGGCTATCATTGTTTAATTCTTAGATAACGCCATTGGGCAGAGGAACGCAAGCATCAGAGAAGCTCTGTGAACTGCTCCCAGTCCATGGCAGTAAGTGATGGTCCTCACTGTGCAGCTCAGTGTCGCAGGGCATCAGCAGGCACCTGGCAGTTCAGTTCTGCTCAACACATGTTTTGTTCAGGAGTAAGAGATCATGGATTGGGGATACTCTCAGGCAGGCTCCCTGCACCTCTCTGCTCTCCAGGTCTGACCTTCGGTCCTGTTCACAGCTTTCCTCTATCACCCTGGCTGGTGGGCAGCCAGGTTTGTAATCCCGCTCCTGATTTCCTGCTTCTACACCTAGTGCTCTTCTCAGGGTTATCACACTGCTGATCTCCCTGGGTCTTCTCCGATTTGGTGCCAATGGTCACCACTGTCCTTGTCACAGATCTTTTAATCCCATAGACTGACCATCAGCTTTAGCTCAAAGAGAACCAAATACTTATGGCAAGCACACATCCTTGTGTAGGTCTGGTGTTTTGGGGGCAGGGATGATGGTGGCGGTGACTAGAGTGGTGGGGACATTGAATGGCCCACACTAGATGATTGGTCGTGATTCCCAGAAGCAGACAGTCTTTTCCAACAGTGCCAGAGGAAAGGTTCTCCTTCTTTTCTTCTTGGGCACATTCCCTTTCTCTCCTGGAAAGGGCAGGCTGCTGGTGTTGCAGCCCTCAAACCTTTCCATGGTGAAGTCATCTCCTGTGTGGAGCATTGGGGTCTCCACGGACCGCTGGGAATGAGTTGGAGAAAATGTAAAACTCCCTGGAGAAAATCCCACTGGCCCCAGGCCTGACTTGGGCTAGAGGAGAATCTGGTCCAGTGATGCCCTCAGAAGACAGGCAAGGCCTTCCTGGGTGAATGAGGTGGGACGGCCCTCAGCTGGGCTGCAGCTGATAGCCTTGCCTTTCTGCCCACTCCTACTGGGGCAACTTAACAGGCTGCTGCTGAGTGAGCACCACAACCCATCCAGAGCTCAGCGTGCCTGTGAGATGCCCGTGGGCCACAGCCCGTCAAGTTGAGGTGGAGTCACCTGATGCGTGAGAGCGAGGACTCCAGGTCAGACGGCCTGAGTCAGAATCTGGCTCCACCACTTGCCATCTCAGGAGCTGGGGCAAGTCGGTGTCTCTGTACCTCGGTTTCCTTATAAAATGGGGGATGATCACAACACCTACTGCGTATTAATGAGTATTAATGAGCTATTACAGGGAAATGACTGCTAAGTCTGGCATATAGTAAGCACGTAACGTGTACAACTTTTATCAGTCTTTCAAGATTCTTTCCATTCCTTACCTGAACTTATTTTTTTTAGAGAGAAAGAGAGAGAGAGAGAGAGAGAGAATCAGTTTTATTTATTGTTTCCATCTGATTTTTGTTTTTCCAACACTTAGTTGTGTATGTGGTGCTGGGGTTTGAACCCAGGTCCTTGTGCATGCTAGGCAAGTGTTCTACCACTGAGCCATCACTCCAGCCCCCCGGGACTGGGTTTTAACTAAAGAAAAACCCAATTTTCACCGGCTCAGGTTGGACGTGCCCCGTTAGTCGACAGCAGTAACGTGTGTGCTCTCTTTCAAACGCAGTGAGAGTTGGTCTCATTATCCGTTCACTCCATTCCCAGGAAGACCCCAGCCTCTGTCCGTGGATATATTTGCTTTCTGTTGACCAAAAAAGAAAAACAAAACAAAACGTGATGTTACTGTGTTTTCTTTTCTGCTTTACCTATCAGGAAACGTAGAGCATTATTTATAGCTTATCTTGAGTACCTCAAAGCATGTATTTTTTTCCCATTTCTCTTACATGGAATATTTATCCTAAACTGCTGCTTCTTAATGTTTTCCCCTGGGAACTACTCAAAATAGCAAAGTAGAGTGACTGAGGGAAGTTTAAGGAGTGTAGTGCTAAGAATCCAGAAGCCACAATTCGCTTCAAATCCTATTTATTTATTTTTATTTAGAAAGAGACAAAAAAAATCTTTTTTTTTTTTTGAGAGCGAGAGACAGAGAGAGGGAAAGAATCAATTTTTGTTTTTCATCTGGTTTTCTGGTTTCTCCAATACCCAGTGGTATCCATGGTGCTGGGGTTCGAACTCTGGTCCTTGCATATGCCAGGCAAATAAATGCTCTAGCCGCTGAGCCACTGCTCCAGCTCCAAGAGAACCAATTTTATTTATTCATCTGGTTTTTGTTTCTTTGACACCCAGTTGTGTATGTGGTGCTGGCCTTTGAACTCCCGTCCTTGCACATGCCAGGCAGGCACTCTAACCACTGAGCCACTGACTCCAGCCTCATTATGTTTTAACTTAAAAATTAACACAATATTTTTGATCTTAAGCCCATTATATATTTGTATTTGCTTAAATATTACATCAACGCTTTGAAGGATTAAACTTCAGGTAAAACTGAGGTTTCAGGAAGATGTCTCTCTGAATTTACACAGACACAGTGGACTCCTTACGAAAGTCATTAGTAATATTTGGGCATTTCTGATTTTTCCCTCTTCCAGGGACATAGTAGGACTGCGGTCTTTGTCCTTGTGAGTCAGATGTGACCATGCGACTAACTTTGCCAAGGAATATTAATTGGTTTTGGCCAGTGTGGTTTTCCACATTCCCTCGCTGAGGAAGAAGCCTGGACGGAGAGATCCTGCATCCGCTGGGTCCCTGAGAGACTGCTCTGCGGAGTCCTCCTAACCCGTGCTGCACACGTTGGGTAAACAAGAAGCAAATGCTGTTGTTTACAGCCACCGAGAGTTCGGTGCTGCTTGTAATAGCAGCACAACATAAGCCACCCTTCCTTGTGACATCCAGGGCCCTCGAGTTGCAGGAGAGCCCGCCCTCTATTTTGAAAGTGTGGTCTGAGGTTCCTTGTCTGGAAATGGACATTTGTGAAGATGAAAAATGAAAAACCTTCAACGGTTGGATTTCTCCTCTTTACAGAAGGATTATTTCCCATCCCTTTTTAGTTTTTAAAATACTGAGCATAGTAGGAGAACTAGGAGTTTTTCTGAGACATTATGCTAAGTGAAATGAGCCAAACAAGCCCACACTTTGAATATGCACAACTTTGATTTATGAATTTATTTAAACAAAGCTAGAAAAACAGAGTGACAACATGTAGACTAAAATCAATTTATCATTTATTGGTCCTTGGAAAATATTGCTCTTTTAAAAAAAATTTATGAGATGAATATGGACTTACAATTGAGGGGGAAACATTGTCAAACAATCAAGAACAAATGTATATATACTTAGTTATCCAAGGCTAATGCCATGTCATGGATGCCCTGCTTGGGTTCCCCATGTTGCTGTTTCCCCCAGAAGACCCCCTGATTAAATGGATATCTCGTGGAGGTCAGAGATCTCCTTCTGAGATGATTCCCCCATATTCCCACCCTCCAGTCTCCTAGATATTCTTCATAAGCCCTCTCCCCACCCTGTTCCCCACCCTACGCCACCAGGTATCCTAGGCAATCATCCCCCTGTTGCGTTGAGAATCATACAATTTGAGGTTATTATTAGCTTTGCCATCTAACATACTGCTTCCCGATGTATTCTAGTTTCCACAGATGAGAGAAAACCATTCGGCCCTTGAGTCTCTGAGATTGAGATACTTCAAAATATTGCTCTTCTAACAGTTATTTCTCTACCAAATGCCCAGTACTCTATTGGAAAGAAGGAATCGTAAGTTTGAGTCAGAAACCTCTGGCTATTGGATTTCTTTTCATTTTCTTTGTTATTTTTTTAAAGAGAGAGGGACAGTGAGAGTGAGAGAGAGATAAAGAGAGAATCATGTTTACTTAGTTTTTCATGTGGCTTTCATTGCTCTGACACTTCGTGCTGCTGGGGTTTGAACCCAGATCCTCCAAACCTGGGTTCTCGCACATGCCAGGCAAGCAGCCTGATAGCTGAGCCACGGCTTCAGTCCCTGGCTATGGGATTTCCATTGCTAAGAACGTAGCAGGTGCTTGGTAATTGGTGAGGGATGAATGCAAACCCTAATAATGCAAACTCAGACCGCTTCACTTCTTTGTGTACACTTTAGCACGGGTTTCATTTTGTCCTGTTTTATAGCTTGGTGTTGATACACTAGTTTCTGTGATGAAAATGTTAGCCCTTCTATGTAAGCATCATATAGCTTCATCTGAGTCTTCCAGTCAGGATAAGAGTAGATTCCGAACAAGTGTCCAGGAATGAATCAACTTGAGTTGGGAGATACCTTAGTCTGGATTTGGAAGCCAGGGTACGGTGATCTGGCCTGATGTCACACACCATTCCCCTTGTACTAACGCTAATTCTCAGCCAAAGCTCACGTCTGGTTCTCTGGCAGAGGCTTCCCACCTAGATCGGTGCAGTTCCTGGGGCCCATCACGTTGGCAAGCGATGGCTGCAGTCTCACTTTTGCTGCTTTCCTTTTCCCACCAATAAAATGAGAAAGGCACCAGCTTTACAAAGTGCTATAGGATTCCTGCTGTCCTAACTGGGAGGATTGAGACAACTCTCAGAGAATTCGCAGCTGGGAGATCAGCTGATCAGTTTGCATAGACAATCTTGCCATCCTAGACTGTAGCTAAAGCCAGGCTTGGGTGAAAGGTAGTCAAACTCATGTTTTAGACCCAGCAAAGGCACAGGAACACATAATCTAGGTCAGCCATAGAAATGTGGTGGGGAGGAGGAGAGAGGGGACAGGTGAAGGGAAGGGAGAAGGAGGGAAGATAGGGAGGGATCTAGGGAGACAACCAGCAACGTAACATACTCTTTACCCCACTGAGAATCCAAATAATACTTATGCAATCATTTAATTCTGGAAAATTCTCAACCGAAGCATTTATATTACTTGTAGGGGTGAAATACAGAAGAATCAAGAGACTGGGGTGTGGGTGATGTGGGGGTAATTCTGGTTTAAGAACATACGCACATCATATTGTTATTTTATATGTATTTATGATTGTACAATAACTCAACTCCTTAATAAAAAATATTAAAAAATGGTGCCATCCTAGACTTCAGGGTAGGAGGAAGATGCATAACAGGATGGAAGACAGAGGTGTGGGAAGAGGAGCACACTGGCTCTGGTGCTTTGGTTTCTACTGTTGCATCACAAGCCACCCCCGAATGGAGCAGCACATACAGAGTGTTGCAGCCTTTCACAATCTGTGGGTTGACTCTTTGGGGTCTCTCCTGTGGTTGCTGTTTCTGGGTGGCAGGAGCTGGAGTTATTTGAATGCTTCAGTTTGTTGGCTTCTAGGATGATTTCTCTCACTTGTTGGTGCCTCAGCTTTGGAGATGAATAGAGTCAGGTTGATCAGATAGATCCCCCTCTCTCCCCAGAACTAGCTTGGGCTTCCTAATAGCATGAAAGTCTAAAGGAAGGAGGACTTCTTACATGGAGACTAGCTTCCTGTACAGCAGGAGTGTCAAACTTCAGGTCTGTTGACTTTTGGGGTCATTTTGTTGTGCAGGGCTGTCCAGTATATTGAGAATGTTTAGCAGCCTCCCTGACCTCCATCAGTTAGATGCCAGAGGAAGGTCCTCACCCATCACCTTCCCTGTCCAGTTGTGACCATCAAAAATGTCTCCAGACATTGCTGAATGCTCTTGAATTGCTGGATGCTTCTTCTTAAGGCAGCAAGTGCTGGAGGAGGCAACTCAGGTTGAGAGCCACTGTCCTTGAGGGAGTGTTGCGAGAAGCCCAGCCTTGGAGGATAGAGGTAGACACTGCCTCAGCATTCTGCTGCTATAAAGGGAATTCTAGGGCCACTAGAGTCAAGAAGAAGAGGATAATACAGGGGTGTGAACACAGGGAGAGAGGGTTGATGGTGGGGAGCCACCTTTGGAGACTAAGGGTTTGTTAACTGGATAACTCTCGGAAGCTGTCTTCCAGGTCTCCTCTCAAGCCTGTTGCCGGTTTCCTTCAACAACTCTCTATTGGATGTCCACTTTGTCCCTGTTTCTGTGAGGGACACTTGATAAGATGATACCTAAGTCATGGTTCCTGTTCTTGAGGGTCTTACAAGCCACTTCAGATGGTGGGGTACAGATGGCAAAAAGGAAGTTCAAATGCAACATGGTATGTGATAAGATATAGGGAGCAGTAGGGTGTGGTGGTGCACACCTTTAATCCCAGAGATTTGGGAGGCTGAGGGAAGAGCACAAGTCTGAGGACAGCCTCAGCAAATTAGTGAGACTCCAAGCAACTGAGTGAGACCTTGTCTCAAAATAAAAAGATATAAAGGGTTGGGGACTTAATTCATTGATTAAGTGCCCCCTGGGTTCAATTCCCAGTAGAAAAAAAAAAGGAAGACATAGAGAGGGTTGCTGTTTTACTATGGGTGTTCTCTTGCTGGAGAAGGTGACACATGAGAGGCTCATTCATGAGGGGATGGAGACATGCAATTCTGGGAAAAAGTAAAGTGCAATGAAGCAGCAGGACTCACGGGCACAGGCAATGGCTGAGGCTGTAGGTGTGGGGTGCTGGACTGGTTCCCACAGGAAGGGGAGGGGTGGAATGGCAGTGTGCTCCAGGTTGGGGACTCAGGACCTGATTTACCAATCTCCAGTCACCAGGCAATGACACATCATTGTTCGTAAAGCAGTCAGGGAGGCCTTCTTTATGGGGCGCCCACAGTAGGAGGTACAGGGAGGTAGCACTGAGAGCCATAAACCAGCCTGGACATGCTTCCCTCCCAGAATGGGTGGTGGTGCCCAGAGGGCCAGACAGGTGTGCTGGGTCCCCGCACTGGGGCTTTGAAGACCTCTCTCCAAAGGGCTCCTGCAACCATCATGCGGATGCATTAGGGTTTCTAAATGATGCTGAGAGTCTCAGGCTTTCAGTTTCAGGCTCAATCAATGCCTCATAGTAAGTTACAGAGCTAGAAGGGGACCTAGGTTTACAATGTTGTCATAGATACTAATATATCCAGTGTTGTCAAATAAGCACAAAAGCAAGAAGGGAGGAGGAAAATTTAGCATCCTAGTGTGTGTGGCCTCTGGGAAGCATTGACTTTAGTAATCATCTCAGTGTGTTGGGGCCCAAGGAGGTGCCCGTGAGTCCCACGTTCCACTGGCTATTGGTGCCCTTCCTTCTTGAGTCACATGTTTGCCGCCCACCCTGATCCAGAGGATCAGCTGCCAGTCTGCACGGACGTTTCTGATATAGTAGAAGGATAAAACGAAGGATCTGAGTTCCCAGGAAGGGGAGATCAAAGCTCTGGGCTGGCATCTGGCTGGACTTCAAAATCCTTAAAAATTCACTTCACTCCCTGGGCCATCCCATAAGCTATCAAGATGAACACTTTTATTTTACTTTATTTTTTTAAGGTAGAGGGACAGTGAGGAAAGAGAGAGAGAGAGAGAGAGAGAGAGAGAATCAATTATTAATTTAGTTTTTCATGTGGCTTTTGTTGCTCTGAGACTTCGTTGCGTACATGGTATTGGGGTTCGAACCTGCATCTTCACGCATGCCAAGCAAGCGCTGTAACCACTGAGCTACCACTCCAGCCACAAGATGAACACTTTTGATGGAGAAAAATTTAAAAAAAAGGGAAGTTTCCTACTTCCTGGAATCCAGGAGATAAGATTTTGATAGAATGTGTCTGCGTGACTCCCCCCTTGGCTAGCCCCATGGATACATCTAATCTTTCAATCCCAGGATGAGGTTCTGACTCCTCAGCAGGGCACCCTCCTCCTCCTCCAGCCTCTGGGGCTGCCTGCAGCACCACACCCAGGCGGAAACACTGCAGCTGCCCCCAGGCTCAGGCCCCGCGCCCTCCTCAAGAAGCCCTCTTCCTGTCACGCACCTCCTTTATTCCTTCCGTCTAGTGACTCCTACTCCCCTGAGCCCCTCGTTGCTGCCTTGGCACATGTCTGTGAGCACCTCCTATGAGAAAAACTCTTGCATGAGCAAGACACAGTGTCTGACCTTAAAGAGCAACCTCAAGTGTCACTTTGTGAAAATGTCTTCGATCCCTTTGGGAATTCCCAAGTATACTCTCAGGGTCCCCCTACACCACTGATGGCAGTGTGTTGCAGTTTTAGCTCTGGGAGGGTTGAGACCACAACTGACTTGTTCAGGTTTGCTACTCAATGAACAAACGAATGAGCAGCGGATGGAGTGAGTGACCGTAGCTAGGTGCTCAGGCATCCCGATCTTCGCAGGAGAGAACCATCTCTCTGTTCTACAGGGAAACTCCCCTGTTGAGTTCTCTACGTACTTCTCTGCAAACTTAGCAGAAGAACAGGTTCTTGACACCCGGCCAGCAGCTCTGACAGAGTCAAGGTGCTCTCTTTAAGAAGATTAATGAACAAGGACTTAAGAGAAGGGATGAATGAACTAGTTACCAACAAGTAAGAACCAGCCATCAGCTCAACCCTATTTCAGGAACAAACCAAACCAGCATCTTACGGTTGAGCTTGGCTTGGTTCAATTAATCCTTCTCCTCCCCTCGGTGCCTTCGGCCCCCACACCCACCGCAGCCTCTCACTCATCTTTGCTGAACCGTGAATCACGACCTGGGAGCACTGCCACACTCACTTTCTGTCCTCTGTTGTGTCTTTCTGTCCTATGAGGACAGAGAGGACTGGGGGCGGAGGGAGAGTCTTAGATAAATAAACCATTCCCAGTCTTTCAGGGAGAAGGAAGCTCTGAGTGGGGCCCATGATTCATGGAGAAAGGAAGATGTTGGGGGAGGGATGGTTGGAGGAGGATCAGAGAGGAAGGCTCTGCCAGGTCCAGTGAGGTGTGGAAGGCTGGGGGTCGCTGCGGGAAGGGCTGCAGGCAGAACAGGAATGCAGACAGGTGCAGATTATATATATATATATGGGGGGGGGGAGAGAGAGAGACAGAAAGACAGAATCAATTTTTATTTGGTTTTTCACTTGACTTTTGTTGATCAGAAATTTCGTTGTGTATGTGGTGCTGGGGTTTGAACCTGCATCCTCACACATGCTGGGCAAGCGCCTTAACCACTGAGCCATTGCTCCAGCCCCAAAGGGAGCATGTTAAAAAATCAATTTCTTTATTAAAGTAGAATATTTACACATCAAACAATTGAACATAAAAGATAGCAAGCCTGGGTACAATGCTCTTAACAGATATGACATTGAAAGTTTTACCAGTCAGTCAGAAAATACTAGAATAAGACCTCACTAGAAAAATAAGCCAAATAATTTAAAAAGTAAACAAGGAAACACAAAAGTCTAATACATCTCTATAAACCTTTAACCCATAATTGGAGAAGTGACCATACAGATAGTGGGTTTCTCCTTTTATACCATGGAGTTCTACTCAGCTATTAGAAACAGTGATATTGCAGCCTTTGAAGGTAAACGGAAGGTGATGGAAGAAATCATGCTGAGCCAAGTTAGCCTAACCCAGAGACTCAAGGGCCAAATGTTTTCCCCTCATTTGTGGAGGCTGGAGCAAAATCTTGGGTGAAAGTAGGTACTAGACCCACCAAGGGCCTTGCGACACCTAATCTAGAGGAACCATAGATAGGTAGGGTGGGAGGAGAGGGAAGATGTGGGAGGAGTAGTAAGGAGGGATCTGGGGAGGGGATCAACAATGTAGTTTACTCTTTACTACCCTGAGAAGCCAAATAATACTTGTGCCATCATTTAATTCTGGAAAATTCACAATCATGTGTGTGTGTGTGTGTATGTGTGTGTGTGTGTATTCATTCATATCTGCTATAGGGGAGAATATGGAAGAGTAAGGAGACTGGGGTGTGGGTGATGTGGGGGTGATTCTGGATTAGGATCAGGGGCATGTCATATTGTTACTACATTTGCATTTATGATTATACAAAAACTCAATTCCTTGATAGAATAAAAATAAAATTAGAAAAACCTTTTCTTCTTTTAATTAAATTAATAGCATCAGGGACACAGTGAAAAGACACATAGAGCAGGTAGGTATATCTTACTTCCCCTTCAACTTTCAGCATCACCTTGAATGCCACTTCCTTGGGAAACCTCTGTCCTGCTATTACCCTTGGAACTGCCCGCATCCTTCCCCTGTGTCCCCTCCCACTCGTCCCTTCTCCATCGTCTTCTCTTCTAGAATGTGAGCGCCCCAGGGCCCTGACCTTGCCTCCTTCAGTCTGGAGCTCCCAAGAAAGGTCTGACCACCTTTCCCTGGCCCCCGTTGAGCCATGTGACCCAGCACAGTGTCCACTGCGTGGTCAGTGGGGTGCAGGGCATCTGAAGTCAGGACCGTCTTGGAAAATCAGGGCCATGTGGTTTAAGCGTGCCTGAGATGGCTAGTGTGTTAATCCTCAATGCAATTCAATATTATTCATTTTATCACCTCCCTCACCCCCCCACCAGTTCCTGGGTTTCTGCCTTCCCTTATATGAAGATGCATTTTGCTGAAATGATTCATTTTGCAAAATCCCTGTAGGCCCAACAAGCAGAGGCATGCACTTAGGCTTCCGGTGGAGAAGCACCGAGGGAGAACCGAGGTGTCAGTTCCCGCTCAGCACACGGTAAGCTCAGCTGGTTGTTCCAAATATCTTTTTCTGACCAGCATCTCAGAAAGAAAAATGAGGCGTGCCAACAGACCCAGTGTGCAATGGTCAAGCACCTACTGCATACCATTTGTAATCATCCTAGGAGACAGGCAGGTATCATATATGAAAAACATGAGGAAATGGCTTGGCTTCCCAAGGCGCAGAAATGAGCTGTACGAGAATCATTCTGAGGCCAGCCACCCACATCATAATCAGGACACTCAGCAAAAGCTGAAAAGAGGCTTTACTAAGAGTCTGGGGACTGCGGCTGTTCTTGTTACCTTGGTAGATGGGCAAGAGTCCTTCCCCTGGGACACTGGGGGGCAGTGTAGGACAGTGGATGGAGCTGGGGATTTATAATGAGGGGATTTGGGTGTGAGTTTAAAAGCTGTGTGGCCTTGGGCAAGTTAAGCAACCTTTCTGAGTCTTGATTTCCTTGTTCCAAAATGGGGATAATCATTGTAAGACTCATTTCATCAGATGGTTGTGAGGATCAGATTTAAGAAAATGGGTGTGGAAAATACTTTATAAACTAGGAAAAGCTAATTGCATAATTCTAATGATGTTGTAAGTATATAATTTGAGGGAGCGCTAAGTCCCTTTCTAAGGAAAAAAATATTTCCCTCAAAACTCCTGCCTTCCTCCTTAACCTCCTTGACTGGAGTTCACTATTGGGTTCCAATATACTCCGCAGGCGAACACTGCTCAGCTGAACACACATTCCTGGAGAAGGAGGTGGGGAGTGCAGTGGGATAAATTGGGTCAGGGTTGGGGCCTGTACTAGGTTGCAAAGAGGAAGAATCAAAGCAATCTTGGCTTGGAAGGCATCGTATGGACGATCTGAGGGTCTTGGAGTCTCAGCTTGCTCCCTGCTCCTCCGTCATTCTTGGGTTTTGCCAGCCCTGGGTGTCTCCTCTGCTATGTTTCTGACCTGGGTAAGTTCAGCCTTGTTCAGATCAAGGGTGTCCCTGAGGTCTCCATTTTTTCTTTTCTTTTTTTAAGAGAAAGGGAGAGGAGAGAGAGAGTGAGCGGGAGAAAGAAAGAATCAACTTTATTTAGTTTTTCATGTGGTTTTTGATGCTCTGAGACTTCGTTGTGTACGTGGTGCTGGGATTTGAACTTGTGTCCTCACGTGTGCCAAGCAAGTGCGGTAACCGCTGAGCCACCGCTCCAGCCCCTGTGACGTCTCCATTTAACCATGAACATAAAACACGTCCGGCCAGGTGCAGGGGTGCACTCCTGTAATCCCAGTGGGCTGGGAGGTTGAGCAAGAGGATCTCAAGCAACTTATGGAGATCCTTTCTCAGAATAAAAAAAATAAAAAGGGCTGGGAATGTGGCTCAGAGGTTAAGTGCCCCTGGGTTCAATCCCTGGTATCAAAACAAAACAAAACAAGAGCTGGAGCAGTGGCTTGGCGGTTACAGAACTTGCCTGGCATGTGCGAGGATGTGGGTTTGAACCCCAGCATCATGTACACAACAAGTGTCAGAGCAACGAAAGCCATGTGAAAAACCAAATAAAATTGATTCTCTCTCTTAAAAAAATAACAAAACAAAAGAACAAAATGTGTCTGTTCACATTCCACCTGAGGCCACCCTCAGGCCTGCCCGCATCCGTGCGCTGTCTGTTGGGAACTTGTGCCCCAGTCTGCTCTGCCACACCTTCAGGAAGTAGCTCCCCGGTGTCCATGTGCACATCTTTAGGGACGGGAAGCTCAGCCCTCTCCCAGCGCCTCTGCCAGGTAAGTCTCCTGTAGATGGTGCCTTCATTTCCTCCCCTGTCATTCCACCCATTGGCTCTGACTCTTGGGTCCCATGAAGTACATCTATTTTCATTTTCCAAGGTGACCTTTAGAAATCTGTAGCCGGCTCTTATGGACTCCATGTCCTGGCCAGACTGGACACCCCCAGTTCCATCTGGGATTCCTCTGCTGAAGAGGCTTCAACGGTTCTGGACATATTTTTTTTTTTTTTTTGGTCACTGTCCTCTGAAAGGACTCAGCCATCTCTTACAATATACTTCTGGCATGGCACACAATTCTTTAGAGAGAGTGAATGAAACTGTCCCCTCCCTCATTCTAGAGATGCCACCACTGTTAATGTGACTTAAGTGACAAACTCTTCCTGTGCTTCTACTGAGGGCCAGGAGGTCCTGTGCTAACCGAGGAGCTTTGCAGCAGTGCTAGTGCCTCACTTCCCCGGACCCCCGGTGCCACAGAAGGTATGTGTGGGTGACCTGACAGCCCCCAGAGCATCGCTCCTCAAACCTTCTAGACTGTGCAAGCATCTCAGTAAAGCTATGCTGGGCCAGCGTCTCTAACACGTGCTCCTTTATTTATGACTTGTATAATAGATGAATACGTATAGTGCAGGCAAAAAAGATGGAAATTTAAAGGAATGAAAAAAGCCAAAAATCAAAATTCTAATAATGTCACTGTCACTTATTGAATTGTCTTATGTACCACTGGGGGGTGTTCCACCGGGATTCAGAGTAGTATCTGTGTCTTCCTGAGAAGCCAAGCCAAGCACGCCAGGGAAGGACAAGAGCTCTAGGTGTGCTCACTGCAGCTCCAGGGGCTGATTAGCTGTTTTCCAAACTCTCTGGGTTGGGGTGGTGACACTGCTGGGGACCAGTTAGAAGAACCAGCAGAAAGGAAAGGGGCTTGTTTCCAGCCACCTTCAGCCACTCTTACCCTGCTCTCAGTCCCACTCCCTTCCTCTTCTCTGTTCTCTGTGGCTGCTGCTGCCTTTGTCCTGTGCTCCTTCTCCCCAAAGGCCAGAGCTGTCATTGGAAGGTTAAAAAGGAACAACGACATGCTGGAGGTAATTGTGTTTTGGATCTCAGTGGAGATGAGAAGTCTTTGGAGTAAGATTCCTTCCAATACAAAAATCCCAAGAGAGAAACTGCCTGCCATTCTGGCCTTGGCATGAGTTCAGAGTGTGAGCAGAGTGTGGGTTGACATGAAGCTCCTTTGGGCAGAGGCAGGGACACAGGTGGGACAGGAGTGGGGCCCTCAGCTGTACAAGGGGAGTCATGATAAACCTTCCACCTGTGGCACTGGGGATGGCACAGAGAGGCCCGTTGGGGACAGACCTGGCCACAGGTGAGCTGAGCTCCCAGGAGGGGCAGCTGCCTCTCTCCTGGAGGTGAGTGGGGCATGCAGCTGATGGAAGGCGTGGGGGCCATGGGACCACACGCTGGTGGCCTGGGCTCATGGGCTGCTCAGATTCTAGGCCAGAGTGGGATAGGGTGGTGAGGACTCCAGGCGCCTGGTCCCTTGATTCCCTGCCTGGCATTCTGATGTCTCTGCTTCTCCTGCTGGCTCCATGCTGGCTCCTATGAGACTGGGACACAGCAGGACGGGTAGGTCTCGTGCACTCTGGCATGGCAGAGAGCCTTGTGTGGGCGCCACCTAGCTGGCTGTGCACCAGCTTTGAGGAGCAACATCACCCACATTGCCCTTTTGTCCTCAGGGGGCTGCCGTATCCAGGACATCCTCATGAGGTCCTCTCTGCACTCATAGGGCCACCTATCCTCTTTTCTGAAGGCTGGAAGAAGACATGGGAACCATCCTTGTAGGCCAGAGTCACCTCCTCTTGGGACACCCTGGGTCCTGTGGTGACTGGGTTAACACGCCCTGGTACCTGGTCTCAGAAGCGTCCTAGGGATCCATTCCTCCCTCTGCAAGGGCTCTGGTGTAGGCCCTTGGTGTCTCTTACCAGGACCATGACAAGAGCTTCCTGTTGCTTGGTCTCTTGGCCTCTGATTGTCCTCCCCAGGGTGATCATCATGCAAAATGACCCGATCCTGCTGTCACCCAAGTTCCCTGTGCACAAGTCAACCACCTGTCCCAAACTCTACCCTTCATTGCGAGCCCTTCACAGCCTCTCCCGCATCCTCTCTGTCCTCAGCCCCACATCACTGCTCCCTCTCTGTGCCTGTGCTGTGAGGTCCTCGGACTTTTGCTCTGGGGGTTGATTTCTCAGAATGTCCTTGTCTACCTTCTCTGCTGGGGAAATACCTGATCCTCTCATAAGGCCTTTCAGATGTCACATTTTCTGTGAAATCGTCCTTGACTCTCCAGGCAGAGGGAGCTCCCCACATGGCTGTGTGCAGAGGCCTCTGATTCGATGCTGTGCTGTAGTTGGAGTCTCTGAGTTGAGTGTGCCTCTGGGGCTCGCGTGTGTGCTTACCAAGAGCAGGGACAGAGCCCTTCAAAAGAAGGAACGAATCAATCCTCTAGCTTTGCAGTTCATTTCACTTTCTGATCATCTTGGAGAGAGGAATAATACTAGGCTTACCCATTAAAAGTCACCTAAAAAGTCTTCCTATGCTCTCCAGAGTGGCTCAGGATGCCCAGAGAGCACTGTATTAGTTTCCTGAGGCTACTGTAACAAAGTGCACAGACTGGATGGCTTGAACAAGAAAAATTTATTGTCTCACATTCCTGGAGACCGGAAGTCTGAGTTTAAGATGTCATTGGGGTTGGTTTCTTCTGGGGGCTGTGAAAGAGGATCTGTTCCTGGCTGCCAGTCCAGCTTCCGGTGGTTTACTGGCTACTTTGGAAATCATCAGCTTATGGAAGCGTCATGCTGATCTCTCTCTGCCTTCATCTGCTCATGGTGTACTCTGTGCATGTCTGTCTCCAAATTTCCCTCTTTTCTAAGGACACTAGTTGTATTGGATTAGAGTCCACCCTAGTGACCTCATGTTAACTTAATAACCTCTATGAAGACTCTATCTCCAAATACCGTCACACTGAGGAAGCAGGACTTCAGCATGTGGATATCTGGGAACACACTCAACCCATGAAAATACCAGGCCCTTGGGAATATACCTGTGTCAGTGGCCCTTTCCACCCTGCGGACGGGGGACTGGGAGAGCTGGGTAAACCCATGGTTGTATCTTGAATATTTTCTCTTTCACTTTGCGAAGTCCAGTGGTCTCTTTCATTTCATTCATTTATTTGTTAACTAAATGTTTATTGAGTGCCTACTATGTCCTAGCCCTCGGCATCTCTGCTCAGAGGTCCGTGCCCTTCTTGCTGAATGAGGCAGGATGACTTGTCGTGGCCTGTTGTCGGCATCTTCAGTGGAGCTTTGTGTCATTGGATTGGGAATCCACCTCATCAGCTATTTGGATATTGGTTTCACAACCCAAAGAATAGGCCTGTGATTGCCAAGTTTAAATCTTAGCCACAATCTGGTTATGTGATCAGTTTGGAATCACTGTGGATGAGAGGCTTTGATCTGTCCTTGTCCGATCTTAGTTTTTGGCTTTAGGAGGTGCGGGCAGCATTAATTGTGGAAAGGAAGTAGGAGCATACCTCCTGAGGGCTGCTTTGCTCAGAACACAGCCAGTGCCCAGGGAGCAGGGCCTGGATTGGGTGCTCTTGGGCCTGGAGGTGAGCCGGGTCCTCTAGCATCATCACAGGGACCTCCTGCTCTTCCCTGTGGCACCCACCAGAGCCGTGTTCATCTTTTAAAGGTTTCCTCACATGCTCCCTGAGTGATTGGGGCTCTGTGTGAGTGCCTTAAATGCTTGCCTCATTTAATTGTTGCTTTGGCTTTGTGAGGTGGCAACCGGAGGTTGTAATCTGAAATCTGAAATGCTTCAAGATCCTAGACTTTGGATCCAGCATGAAAGCACAGGTGGAAAGTTCCACACCTAATCACGTGTGATGGGTCACAGTCGAAATGCAGAAGCCCTGGGAGTGTTGCATAGAATCACCTTCAGGCAGTGTGTACAAGGTGCATGAGTCGTGAGTGATTTCATATTTACACTTGGGTTGCAAGACAGCTCATTATGTGTATGCAAATATTCCAGAATCTCAAAAAATTCCCCAACGCCAAACGCTTGTGGTCCCAAGCATTTCTGAAAAAGAACACTCAACCTATAGTCTGATGACCATTTTACAGCGAGAAAGCCAGTTTCTGAATTGTAGGACAATGATGTGTGATCTTACTTGAGGTCTTAGTAAGAGGCAGCAGTGTCCCAATCCAAGTCTTCTTGGCCCCAATGTGGGGTCTGTTACCTTCTGCCCTCCTACCATCTCTTGTTCTCTCTCTCCTTTTTTTTTTTTTTAAGAGAGAGGGACAGTGAAAGAAAGAGAGAGAATTAATTTTTTTTTTAAAAGAGAGGACAGTGAGTGAGAGAGACAGAGAGAATCAATTTTTATTGAGTTTTTCACATGGCCTTCATTGCTTCGACACTTAGTTATGTATGTGGGTACTGGGGTTTGAACCAGTGTACATGTGCATGCCAAGCCACCGCTCCAGTCCTATTTTATTTATTTTTCCATGTGACTTTCATTGGTCTGATATTTCGTTGTATATGTGGTGATGGGGTTCGAACCCACATACTCACTCTTGCCAGGCAAGCACTATAAACCTCTGAGCCACCACTCCAACCCCTCTCCTGCCATCTCTTTTTTTAAAAAAATTATAAACATTTAAGGTGTGCAGCATTATGCTTTGATACACACACAACTACTGAATTGATAACTACAGTTAAGCTGTTTAACATATCTATCTTTCATATTATTATTATTATTTTTAAAAAGAAAAGGAGAGAGAGAGAGAGACAGACAGAGAGAATCAATTTTTATTGAGGTTTTCATGTTGCTTTTGTTGCTCTGACACTTGGTTGTGTACGTGGGTGCTGGGATTTGAACCTGTGTACTTGTGCATGCTGGGCAAGCACCGTAACCACCGAGTCACAGCTGCTGCCCCGTATCCTTCATATTATAATCCCATTTTTTTGTGATAGGAGCACCTACCATCTAATCTTTTTAATAAATTCCCGGTGTACAATGCAATATTATTAACATGGTTGTCATGCGCTATACTTTAATCTCTGGAATACTCATCCTGTGTATTTGTGTGACTGTATCCTTGATCTGTGTCACCCATCTTCTCACCTAGTGATGACCACCATTCTATTCCTTGCTTCTCTGCGTTTGACTTTTGTAGATCACACATGTGAGATCATGCAGTGTTTTTATTTCTGTGCCTGGCTTATTTCACTTATCATAAGATCTTCCAAGTTCATTCATTCTCTGACCATCTCTTAATACCTAGTTCTGATCCGGCCTCTTTCCTGCTACAAACTATCTCAGGTTCCTAATTTTCTACAACAGAGGCACCTATCCAGAGACCTGAGGACACTGACTCCGAATGCAGAATATTTGTGTGTGTGTGTGTGTGTGTGTGTGTTGTGAGAAGAGGATCCAGAGCATGACAAGATTTGCAAAGGGCATCTGACCTCAGAGACTAAAATACAGGTGTTTTAGACCAACACTTGAAACTTGCCAGTGTCTGACCTCCATGTTTCTCAATGGAGTCATTTTCTGTTACTTCTCTGTGAAGTTCTGTTCTGAATGTCTAATGATTTTCTGGAAGGTTCTCTGCACTCTAGTGACTCCAGAGCTGGCTCACACGGTTTCTCCTGCTGGTACTGTCTGCTGTACCCTTCCCTATGAGACAAAGTCCTGCTCACCCTTGAAAGCCTAGGTCAAATGCTAATTATGTGAAGCTTTTCTCACCCTCCCAGGTCAAACGGGGGCTTCCTGTGCTCTGTGCTCATGTCCTGTTCTCCCACCGTATGCACTCAGAACTCGCTGCACTGACTGGGGGCTCTGGAGATCAACTTCTGAGGCACTGGGGAGCTCATTGTCCTCCATCTCCCTTTGTCCTGCCTGAAACAGGCCCCGGGCCAAGGTGGCAATGTGGCACTTATCTACTGAGTGGAGTTTGAAAACATTGAGTCATTTAGTTTCCTGTGGATTCCTGAGTGTAATTCGGGGACACACTTTTAAACTCTGGCCTTGGAGAACAGGATTAGCTTCTATCTTGTAGGCTTCACTTTCTGCCATTTTTTACTTTTTGGATATATTTGATTTTGGGGAACTGAGTTTGTGAAATAAGAAGCCCCTTTATGCAACATTCTCCTGGGCAGAATAAAAGAATGCTAGACAAACTTGGGAACTACCTTGGTCATGGTGAGATTTAGGATTTGCTCTACACATCTCTCTATTGCCTGCTTGCCATCTGTCTATCTGTCCATCCACCCATCCATCCCTTCACCCACCCATCCATCCATCCACCTATCCACCCACCCACCATCCATCCATCCATTCATCCCCTCACCTAGCAACACATCCATCCATCCATTCATTCACTCATCCATCCATCCATCATCCATCCATCCATCCATCCATCCATCCATTGAAACACCTACCTACCCACCCACCCACCTATCCATTCATCCAAGGAAATGTCTGCCCTATTAAGATTTCCTCCCTCTCCTCTCCTTTCTTTTTCACATGTTAGAATCAAACTTAGGTTAGAATCTTGGTTCATACCAGCTCTAAACTTTGGTTTTCTTTACCTATAAAATGGAAAATAATAATAATTCCTGCATTAGGATGTTATAAGAGGTTAATTTAGTGAGTTAATGTGATACTCTTAAAACAACGTTCAGTCAGCCTTAGTGACTATTATTTTTATTTGCTTTCCTTCTGCTGTCTATTTCCTGTCTCTCTGTCTCTGTTTCTATTCTGTCTTTGGGTCTCATTTACTTACTCTCTTTCTCCAAATCGCTCCCTCCCTCTGGACCATGGTTCTTGGAGTTCATAGGCCTCTGTCAGCGCCTGCCCAGCCTCACCATGGGAGGCTGCTGTGGTGGGAGCTCCTCAAGACCTGCTCTGGCCTGATGCCTACAAGCTCCCTTTAGAGCCCCAAGTCCCCAGAGCTGCCTGGGCCTTTGTGGCATCTCCAGCTTGGCCCCATGCTCTCTCCTCCAGAGCTGCCCTATGCAGCCATGCTTTTGCTTCAGGTGGGAACTCCGGCACTGGGGAGCATTGGGTGGGCGGGTGGGCCAGGGACCTCCTTCCCTGTTCCCTCCCCTCCTATGCAAGGTGCAGGAGACCCTAAAGCTTTTACTTGTGACATTTTAGAAACTTTTAAACACTGAAGGCTTGGGCCCCCTTTCATTACACCTGGGCCATGGAGATGGTTGGCATGAGCTTCTGGCCTATGCTATTAAGCTATAGGAGAATCTTCCTGGAGCACAAGATGAGAAGCAGAAAGTCCCTGTGCCATGGGGTTTTGTCAGCTCCTTTCTCCCCTTCTCCTACCCCACCCTCTCCCCTGCTCTCCCCATTTCCAGAGCCCCGATGGTCTTCACTTTCATTATATCCCCAAACTCCCACTTTGACATGTCATGGTCTTAACAGAAAGTCCATGAGTAAAATCCAACAGATGTATACTTGGAGGGGAATTTTCTACTTGAGAGCTGAAAAGTGATATGAAATCCCTATTTTCTACCTCACTGGGAAACTGGTGAATGGGACCGGCCTGTTCTCAAGGAGCCCAGTCCCTCAGTTGAGGAATAGACACATGAATAAACACCTGAGCCCAGAGTGCTAGGGTGGGCCAGAGGGGGTGTGAAAAAGCAGAGCAGGAGTTGCCTAATTCTCCTTCATTTTTTTAAAGAGAGAGAGAGAGAAAGGGAGAGAGAGGGAGAGGGAACCAATTTTATTTAGTTTTTCCTGTGCTTTCATTGCTCTGACACTTCATTGTGTATGTGGTACTGGGGTTCGAACCCGTGTCCTTGCACATGCCAGGCAAGTGTGGTAACTGCTGAGCCACTGCTGCAGCCCCTCATTCATTGCTTTTGTCATTTTCTCATCTGGCATGATTCTGATGTTCTGGGTTAGCTCTTCGTGCTGTGTGACCCTACTTATGTATCTTATCTGTTTGCTTTTAACTCCCTCATGGTCTTCTCATCAAAAGTGGCCACCAAATCCATCAGATTTATCTGCTGTTCACCAGCATCTAGCAGTAAGGCTATTAAGGAGTAGTTACTTGATACATTTTTGTTGAATGAATTACTAAGGGAAGAGGGCGTTTGGGGCGATTTTAAAGTTTGAACATGAGAATCATGTGAAGAACTTGTTAAAATATAGGTCCCTACCCCAAAGGCTGGTGCAGTAAGCCTGGGGTGGAGTCCAGGTGTTTGCATTTCTAGCCAGCTCTCAAGGGAGGCTGGTTCTCCTGGGCTAAGGGCCACATTTTGAGCAGCATTGGCCTGTGGAGGTCTTCCTCCAATAGAGATGGATGTGACAAGAGGTGGCCCTGGATGTTGTTTCCAAAGGGCTGCCTTCCTACCTTCTTCACACAGGCACGGCACTGTCATTGACAGGTCTGAGTGATTGGGGCTCTGTACAGGTGCACGATGACACAGCCATGATACAGGTGTTTAACCCAACCAGTGGAAATGTGAACGTGTGCCTTCAGCAGTGAGCTCATTAAGTGAAATATGGGGCTATTAAAATATCTGTGCTTGTGAAACCCTTTTTTGTCTGTCATGAGGATCATTGTCCTCTCTTATGCAATCAGCTTCAAGGAAAAGGACCAGCTCTTGTGGCAATTTTGGATTTTACTTATTCATCATCACTGCCTATTCATGCTGAGTAAGTTTTAGTTGTCTTTGACATTGAGCAAAAAGCCCAGTGCTGGCGATCTGGGGGTGCTGAACACCGTCACTGAAGGATGCACTGAGTCCAGGCAAGGGGCTGTGTTCCGCTGCCCATCATGAGAAGAGACCTGACTTAGTCTCGTGAGGCTGTGGTGTGTTCCCTCTCCACAGATGTTCAGAGGCTGGTGTCCTTGCTCACACCTGATGCAGAGCTCCGGCCTCAGGTGCAGTCACAGACACTGTTGAAAGCTGCCTACTCTTTGCTTGATGAAATAGGCAGAATGGTGCTGGGTATCCCCTGGCCGACGACCTGGGACGGGTCAGGCGCCTCACCCCTGTGAACCCTCCTCACTGCGTTTCTCTTGAACAGAGCCCACAACAGGCACTGTGAACCCTCAGGCCACATGCCTGCCTCCTCCAGTGGGCTTGGGATCCTCAGGCACACCTCTTTAGCCAGAGTCCAGGGTGGGGCTCTTGCATGGTAGTGGCTCCCAGGACGGCTCTCACGGTCCCGAGGAATCCTGCAGCCTCATGATCACGTCCCCACCTGGCTGCAGTCCCAATGTGGGTGCTCTCGCTTCTCTGAGCTTCGCTTTCCTGTTCTGAAAAGTAAGGCGGCTAATCCGCGCCTGGGCATTGGCTCTCTGCGAGCCAGGCTCTGTTCTGTGTGCCTCAAGGGTGGTGTCCCACCTTGCCCTCGTGACCAGCCTGCCAGCAGGGACTGACTTTACTTGCATTAAGGCTAGTGAGGAACAGTGAAGCTAAGAAATGAAGATATTTCCTAGCTTGCTTGCTAAGCAGGCAGTTAAGATTTGGCCCCTGGACATCTGACTCCAGAGCCTGCACTCAGTGCTTAGTTTCCTACTCTTTGCATGCAAGGCCTTGGAGGGCACTTGCAGCCATCCGTGAGGTCTTGACCTGAACATGTCATGGGTCTGACCCTAGAAAATGGTTTTCACCGGGAGGTGATTTTGCCTTCCATGGGACACTGGGCAATGGCTGGAGGTGTTCATTGTGGCATTCATCGTCACAACTTTCAGGAGGGGGTGCTCCTGGCACCTGGTGTGTAGAGGCCCAGGAGGCTGTGAAGTGTCCCACGGGCCACAGGACAGGCCACCACAAAGACTTATGCATTTGAGAACCTCAGCAGTGCCTCAGTTGAGAATCTTCGCCCTGCTCTGTGAAGCGAAGTGTGCTACAAGTCAGGCCCAGGCAGGTCCGTGTTCATGGCACCCCTTTCTCAAAGTTCATAGGATGCGGTGTAGAGAAGAATCAGCCGATCTGGTTCCCTTCGGCCCCTCCAGTTTTATTCTTAATGGTTCCCGGCTGCTTGGCTTCGCTACCTCCAGAGTTCCTGCCTGTGAGATGTGCTGACAGTTATCAAGAGTCAAGGCAAAACTGCTTGGGAGAAGTCCAACTTCCCCGAGATCTGGCAAGTTCAGACATTCCGCACAGAACGCACCTCCCTGGCCTCTGACCTCACGGTGTGCGTGTCATGGAGATGACTGCACTGCAACGAGCTTCTCCTTTCATGGTTTCTTACCCTTTGCATGGAAAGCTTGCAAGGTGCTTGCCACCATCGGGGAGGCCCTGCCACGAACACTATTGTGGTTCTGGTCCTTGAAAATGAATGAACCAAGGAGAAACATGAAGCATGAACTGTCATCTGGAGCAGCAGCCACACCTTGAATGCCAGGCGCCTTGCACGGGGAGCTGTGAGATCGAGGCTAGAAACGTATGGCAATGCCAGGCTGAGAGGGTGCTGCTCTGCAGGGCACGGTGCCGTGGTTTACCATCTGGGGGCTTGTTTCCTTGGGAGTTCACACGAGCATGCTTCAGTGATGTAAAGCGCAGATAGGTTAGTGTTAGCTTAGCGAAGAGCTCGGTTGCACTGTTGTTAACATGTAGAACAGTTAGGTTAGTGTTAGCTTAGTGAAGAGCTCGATTACACCGTTGCTAACAGCATAGAACAGTTAGGTTAGGGTTAACTTCCTGTAGAGAGCAGTTAGTATAGTATCAGATTAGCGTACAGCGGAGTGAAGTTACTGGTTTGCATGGAGAGCTTGCTCACAGTCCTGCCTGCATCTTGATACCCAGAGTAACATTTTCTAGCCATGAACTGGAGGAAGTTTGTTGCAAAATACTGAGCAAGAATAGGCAGCACAGACCCACTCTGGAGACCATGGCCAGTGAGGAGCTATTGCATGGACTCTGGGACGTGAGCAGAAGCAGCTGGCTGTCACAGGTCTAAAGAAAAGCTGCCCTGCGCCAACTGTTCCCTGGGGTTTCTGTGCTGCGGAGAATCCTTTCCTTTGTGCTGATGGACAGGACCCAGGGCTGCGGGTGGAAGGACCCATGCCCTCTCCTGGAGCGGAGGAAGGAGTCCCTAGGGGTCTCGGCACTGCCTCATATGAAATGAGGATGTCAGATGATTCTAGAGAACGGACCATGTTCCCTGTTTCCAGCACTGATGTGGTTCAGGGCTTTGGATTTCATGCAGAAAACCACAGCTCGGGCAGGGTGTGCTGCTGGCTCGCAGGGACTGACCATGCTACGAATCTGGAAACTTCCAGGCCTCTCTTGGTTCTTGCCCGTTTTCCCATTCTGTGAGTAGTTCTGCTCCCATTTCTTCACTTCACTCGACTGGAGTCAGTGTTGGTTGCTTACAGACACAACCCCGCACAGCCCAGTTAGCTTATATCACATCTGTTATTGTCTTTGCCCTCATCTCTGTGTCCTGCAGCCATTCACTGTTCCCATCACTGCCTGGAGTGAGCCCAGCCCTTGAACTGTCCCTGCACTGCACTGGGTCCAGAATAGATATATCCAAAGAATGCATGGATGTCTCAGGATGGATGGAGAATGAATGAATGAGTGAATGAATGGAGATAAATACTTGCTGGGTGCTAATGAAGATTCTCACGGCAAGTATCATGGAGTGGAAGTGCCCTAAGTAAGGGTAACAGCAGAACTCAGAACATGCACTATCTGTTCTGCTAGATGTTTGATATTAGAAGGCCTAAGTGAGGTTTTTTTTTAGATGGAAAAAAATTTACAGATAGTTGCTGATGCTCCCAGATTGACACATGTCTTGTCTTATCCTGACTGCAGGTAAGTGCACCTCAGTAGTACCCACAGCCAAGTATAGGATATTTTCCTCTTTATGATGGGTGTGAATGCCCATTCTTTTATTTAATCCTTAAAAAATGCTACTCTATAGCTTTTCTTGTCTTTATTTTACATTTTACAGATGAGGAAACAGAGTCTCAAAGAGGATAAGTAGTTCATAGAAGATGACTCACCCAGGAAATAGCAGAGATACATCTCAAATTAGGTCTCCAAGGACCCGAAAGCTATGCTCATTATTTATATCCCCACCCAAGAGCAGCCAACTGTCAGTGAGGATTAGTTACCAAGAGTCCTTTTTAAATGAGGAAGTGGAATTTTTCTCATCAGAGGCCCCACTCACATTATCTTGGGCACTCCAGGAAGATTTGCATATGTCATAGCCCAAGCACAATGCTTGATGTTTGAAAATTTATTCTGATCGTTAGAAAACTATAGAAGATTGTAGGACATACTACCCTTCCCAATATATTCAACCAAACCAAGCTCATTTTCAGTGGTAATAAACAAAGAATCTTTGACCAAGAATCTGCATAGATTTTGTAGGACACATCCCCAGGAAGATTTTTTTTTTTTTT
>PVKS010028970.1:0-25826 GCA_004027875.1 Aplodontia rufa
CGGCTCCTCTTCATCCCTCACCTCTGCTCCACAGCGGCTGCCAGGGGCTCTGTGGGGTCCGCTGGCTCAGTTTGCTAAAGAGAGCGCTCCGTGGAGCAACGACGGAGCCGATGTGATTGTGCAGAGACCGAATCCAAGTCCACAGCCTCGCTGCCTCTCCTCGGAGAGAACCAAGGAGCAATCGGCCTGCAACGGGCCCACTACGCACACCAGCCACATCTGTGCCTCCTCTCTGCAGTTTTACTTTTCATTTTTTTATTTTTTGTCCCAGAGATTGAACCCAGGTGCACTCTACCACCGAGTCACATCCCCAGCCCTTTTTATTTCTTATTTTGAACGAGGTCTTGCTAAGTTGCTGAGGCTGGCCTCGAAATTGCAGTCCTCCTGCCTCAGCCTCCTGGACCAGTGGGATTACAGGGCTGAGCCACAGAGCCAGGCCTCTTTTCTGGATTTTTAAGGGGCCCTTTCCTCTGGAGTAACGAGCCAGTCCATGGGTGGCAGGCCCAGCGTGGACCCGGCAGCGCTGACCCGGCTTTCCTGGGAACCTCTGCTGGTGAAGAGGTCTTTTCTTCCTAGCTTGGACTTTGGCCCCTGCGTTTCTGATCCACCCTGAGGAACTCAGTGAGCACCAGGAGGGAGGACGCTTGCAGAATATGTGGTCAGGCCAAGGAGACAGGCGGTCATGGTGGAGGCTCTGGCCTCGGGAAACATGACAGACCCGGAACGAGTCAGATGTGGGAGGCTTGGCTCCCGCAAACCCAAAGCGAGAATCAAGTCCCTGTGGATAATCATCGGAGCGGAACAGCCGTTGCTGGGGAGCAGAGGCAGGACTTAGTCACCTTCTAAACGTGGGGGAAGCCACAGGTCCGTGCATGTTGCAGCGAGGAGGCAGAAATCAGGGCGAACGCTCGGGCAAATGATTTGACATCATGTTTACCTTTCCTTTTTTTCTTATTTTTGACAAGAGGGATTGAAACCAGGGATGCTTAACCACAGAGCCACATCCCAGCTCTTTCTATTTTGAGACAGGGTCTCACTAAGTTGTTGAGGCTGGCCTCCAACTTTCGATCCTCCTGCCTCAGCCTCCAGAGCTGTTGGGATTACAGGTGGGTGTGTACCACAGCACCTGGCCAATTTGGCATCATGTGAGGCTGAATTTCTGCACTTTACAACCTCGCCATTTCACCTTAAGATATAAGCCTAAGAGAAATTCTCAGACACCAGGTTGCTAATACACAGTAATGATTCACAGCAGCCTGCAGCTGTAACTAGAGGACGGAGATATTACAGCAGAGTGGATTATTAGGCAGTAGTGAAAAATGAATAAAGGAAAGATAGAGGTCATCGGGCCTCGCCTGTGTTCTCACATGCGCTGGGATTTCTGCTAGTTTAGCTTTGCAGAGAGAGGAGGGCAGGGACCTGCATCCTCGGTGGTGATCCAGGCTCTCTGTGACCTTTCAGCTCAGCTGCCTTCAAACTAAGAATTCCCAGGTTTATCACAGAACAAACATTCTGATTTTCTTCCCCTTCGAAAACATCATTAGGGGGCTGGAGCGGTGGCTCAGCAGTTATAGCGCTTGCCTGGCATGTGTGAGTATGCGAGTTCAAACCCCAGCACCCACGTACACAACTGCCTGTATCCCAACAACCTGGGAGGCTGAGGCAGGAGGATCAAAAGTTGGAGGCCAGCCTCAGCTATTTAGCAAGACCCTCAGCAACTTAGCAAGATGGGGATGTGGCTCAGTGGTAAAGCACCCCTGGGTTCAATCCTCAGTACCAAAATATTTTTAAAAATAAAAAGAGGTGATTGGGCTGGGGATGTAGCTCAGTAGTAGAATGCTTGCCTAGCATGTGGGAGTCCCAGACTTCCACCCCAGCATCACAACAATAACTAGATACGTGAAAAATATTAACAAAACGCAGTCCCAAAAAGTTATAAACGAATATTGTAATAAAGAAATAAATATTTAATAAAAACAAACACACGCAAACTAAGAGATACCATATATAGTAAAACTAATTGCTCTTAAAAAGGAAAGCAAGCCAGGCATGGTGGCCCACGCCTGTAATTCCAGCAACTCGGGAGGCTGAGGCAGGAGGATTGAAAGTTTGAGGCCAGCCTCAGCAACCTAGCAAGATCCCATCTCAAATTTTAAAAAAGGGTAAGGGGGGACTGGGGATGCAGCTCAATGGTAAAGTATGCCACGGTTCAATACCCGGGGACCTGGCTTCTGCCCCGGCGAGGTCCCCGTCCCTCCAACAGAGGGGACAGCTTTGTGCACGATCCCCTCTGTGACCCCCTCTGGGAGGGAGGCATCACTGTCGGGCCCTGAGCCGAAGGCCAGGGAGGGACCGGAAACGAGAGCCTGGGGTTTAGGGTGAAGGTGGCACCCGAGTGACCTCGGGCGGGTGACCCTGCCTTGTCCCCTGCAGTCAGGGGAACAAGGGAGCCTGTGCCGTGGTGCTGTGGTGGCGCGGTGCACACAGTGGGGCGCGTGGTGGAGCTCGGCGAACTCTCACTGTGGTTACAGGGAGGGAAGGAGGGGCTGGGGTTCGAGGCCACGCTGTCCTCTGCTTGGGGACCTCTGCTTGGGTCACTTTTGATTCCGGGACATCAGCAACGTCCCTTTCAGGAGATGGCGAAGTCACCGGCTGCATCTGAACGCTGGCGCTGACGGTGTGATGATTGGCAGCCTGTGGCGGTGTCACCTGGCGGTGACCTCAGAGGTCCCTGTGCTTCCGGAAGGTTAGAAATGGTGCCCGAGTGGCCCTGTGGACTCCTCGGGCAACTGCAAGAGCGAGCGGAGAGGGCCGGGTCGCGACCGCTCTGCAGGGGCTGGGGGAGGTGGCGGGGTGGAGGCTGGACGGTGGCCATCGGCCTCCAGAGTCCATGGCCTCTACCCACCCGGTCCTGGGGAGCTCAGAACAACCCGGATCGGAGGAGTCCTGCAGCTTGAGCCCGACCCCTGTGGCCCTGCCGGTGAGGAGGCCACAGACGGCCATCTGGGCTGTCAGCCCAGCCAGCCGAGGGTGCCAAGCAGGCACCGGGGCCGGGATTCTGCCAGGAGGGCACAGAGCCAAAGCCACCGGACAGTGTGACTGCTGAAAACCACGACGCGAGTCCACACCGTCCACAGAGGGACCAGCGGCCACTCGGGTCAGTTGGTCTTAATTTTAAATTAATTACGATGAAAACGACGAGGAACTCAGGTCTGCAGTCCCTCAGCAGCCAGAGACACAGGTGGCTCCCACACCGGACAGCACAGATGTGGGACACGTCCACCATCACGGAAAATTCTATCAGGCAGCGTCGAAATGCTTTTCATGAAAGGCATCCCACGCGAAACAGAGGAATCCCTCCGCTCATCTGCCTGCAATTAAGATGACACACTTCCAGGCACGGTGGCGCACGCCTGTAATCTCAGCAGCTTGGGAGGCTGAGGCAGGAGGACCATAAGTTGGAGGCCAGCCTCAGCAATTTAGGACCTAAGCAACTTAGATCCCGTCTTTAAGGGCCAGGGATGCGGCTCAGTGGTTAAGCAACCCTGGTTAAAAAAAAAACAAACCAAAAAAAGTTTGGCCATCAACTAAGACATTTCCATTATTACTAAAAACAAGCATCCTATCAGGTTCCAGAACGACAGGGGAACAAAAGAGAGATTCAGAGCCACAAGTCAAGAGTGCAATCCAAGGATCCCACACAAATAAGATAAGGCCCGAGCGTCACCGTCACTGCATCCGCACACATCCGAGAGGATCAAAGGAGCGGGGAGACTCCGCTCCCTTCCCTCTCTTTCTAAAAATCACGCCCATGGCAGGAAGTCCAAGATCACAGCTTGCTGGCCTGGGGAGCAGCGTGTTTCCCTCAACAAAAGCCACTTCGTCCTCCCGTGTTTGCTGATGGGCTTGGTGGACCCTGTTTCCACCTCCCGGCCTCCCCTCTCCCAGCCTCCCCTCTCCCGGCCTCCCCTCTCCTGCCTCCCCCGGCCTCAGTTCCCCTGCACCCTAGAAAAACCCTCTGCTTTCAGTGCTCCCGCCGCCCGGGTTCGATGTCACAGAGGAGATGAGGCAGAAACTCCTCTCTGCACCAAGTGACAACAGCTTGAGGGAGGCAGGAAGGTGCCAGCTCGCGGCAGATGGGCTCTGGAAGCCATTTCCACTCGGATCTTTCTCCTCCTCCTTCCTCTTTGTGAAGCCGCTACAAACCCGTGTTAGAAAGTCACCAACTTGAGGGCAGCGACGGGGCAGCCTCCCTACTGGAGCACTTGGGAAACAGCCCGCTCGGAAGACAGGGAAGAGTCACAGCCAGGATTCTGGGCTTGGCCCGATGACCTGGGGAATCAGGAGGCTCCCACGGTGGCTACGAGGATCCCGTTCTTTAGCCTCAAGTGGGGGAGGCTCTGGTTCGCCCAGAATCATCCAGAAACTCCGGACCCTTTTCCTTGGATGAAAGTCGCTTGCTCAGAAAGCCCTGGGCAGGGAGCAGGGAGCAGCTGTGGTCGGGGGAGATGCCTCCAGCGCCTCCAGAAACTTCCAGGAGGCCACGGCTCGAGGAACAGAAAAGTCTAACAAAGTAACGGAGGCCAAGGAGAGGGCTGGGTGCAGCCAGGAGCCCCAAGGGCTTTTGAAGTTCAGGGGGGAAAAAGTGCAATGCGTATTTAAAACAAAAGAAAACTTTTCCGTATTCTTAGAAACGAATGAAGAGGGGAAAACGTGAGCAGAGGCAGCGAGGTGCCAGCCGAGGCCGGTTTCCGACGTGACCGGATTTTGCACAACACTTATTCTAGATCAAGCACAATACTTAATTCTAAGTGGTTTCCCCGTCGCCGCTATCTGTGTTAGGAAGATAGATTAAAGACACCCTGTGACATAGAGTCACCAACGGCAGAATTTCAGAAAACAGCAGAAAGGACACAGGCTTTGGCAGGAGACCCGGGTTCAAATCCTCTTTCTTTTCTTTTTGGTATGCAGCAGTGAACCCAGGGGAGCTTAACCACTGGACCACATCCCCAGCCCTTTTTATTTTTTTATTTAGAGACAGAGTCTCACTAAGTTGCTTAGGGCCTTGTGAAATTGCTGAGGCTGGCCTCCAACTTGTGATCCTCCTGTCTCAGCCTCCAGAGCTGCTGGGATCACAGGTGTGCACCACAGGGCCCCGTGTGAGGTCAAATCTTTTTTTTTTTTTTTTTAAGAGAGAGGGACATGAGACAGAGAGAGAGAGAGAGAGAATGAATTTTATTTAGTTTTTCACATGGCTTTTGTTGCTCTGAGACTTCATTGTGGATGTGAGTGCTGGGGTTCGAACTCAGGTCCTTGTGCACGCCGGGCAGGCGCCGTAACCACTGAGCCACCGCTCCAGCCCCTGAGTTCAAATCCTGACCTGCTGCTTTTGGGCTGGGGGAACCTGGACAACTATTTCCTGCTATGATTCTTGGATTTCCTGGCAGGGAAAACCAACAGCAGGAATCATCGCATTACCCGAGCGCAGGGCGGAGAAAGCTACACTGGAAAGCAGGGTCAGGCTTCTGCGCCCAAGAGATGCTCATCTCCCTTCTTCCACCTCTTGTCCTCTGCGGATGGAGAAAGTGACTCCGGGAACCGGGGAGCCTGCCCGACACCAGACCCTGGAGGTTCCTGGCGTGGCCTCCACGCTTCCTCCGCAGCGCAGCCTCCCCTGCTCGACCTCACGGGGGTTTACAACGGCTGCACCCAGGGCAGCTCTGGGCTGCTACGCTGCTGCCATGGTAATGCGAGTGTGTGTGCGTGTGTGTGCGTGTGCACGCGCGTGTGAGTGCAGACAGTGCAGGGGAGGGTGGAGGGAGAAGGTTGAACGGTACAGCAACCTCTTACAAGACCCAGATGTAAAACTTCACATTTTTGAGCACCATGTTTTAGAAAAGTCATTTTGATTTTGATTTTTTTTTTTTGGTACCAGGGATTGAACCCAGGGTGCTTCACCCCTGAGCCTTTCCTACTTTTTATTTTGAGGCAGGGTCTTTGCTAAGTTGCTTAGGGCCTCACTAAGTTGTTGAGGCTGGCCTCCAAAGGGCGATCCTCCTGCCTCAGCCTCCTGGGTCACTGGGATTACACACATGTGCCCTGCGCCCGGCTCAGTTTTCTTTCTTTTTTTTTTTAAAGAGAGAGTTAATTTTTTTTAAAATGTTTCATCTGGTTTTTGCTTCCTTCCACTTAGTTGTGTAAGTGCTGGGGATCAAATCCAGGTCCCTGCACCTGCCAGGCAAGCGCTGGGCTGCTGAGCCACCTCCCCAGCCGTCCTTCTCCGTTGCTTGAGCCTTGAATCCTCGTCCAGTTCCCCATCTCTGCAGGTGATGGGAATGTGGCCTTCTCTCCGCCACCCTCCGTCCCTCCCTGGCTGACCCGGGTTCCACAGTCTCCTCCCTGTCCCCAATTCCCTGTCCCCACTTCTGCAGCCCACAGACTCCTACAGAGCCGCCGAGGCCCAGGGCTCGGGTAAGAGAAGCCCCCACCGCTCCTCTCTGCCCCGTCCTTCACCGGGGCCGAAGTCTGACACCAGACGGAGAGGGCCGTGGTTCCCTGGAAAGTTCCTTTCCCTCCTGCTCAGCAGTGGGAAGCTCCTGGTCACCTCCTCAGCTCCTGCCCGCTTGCCCCGGGACTTGGGGAGGTGACAGCCCTGCTCTCCTCCCTCCCAGGCTCTGGGGACACCCAGTCAGGCATCCTGGGCTCTGCCCGCTCCCTGGCTCCACAGGGGACACCTCCTCGTCCCTGGGAGACGCGCTCACCCCGAAGCTCCCCTTGGAAACCTCCCCTCACCGATCCCTGGGTGCCCAGGGTCCCCAGATCTAGTGCATTCGCAGAGAGCAGAGGACAGCCCTGCTCCCAGAACCACCTCCCCGGCCAGGCGCGGGCTCCTCAGGGGCCGGGGGCCTCGTTTGACCTTTATTTCTCCAGACGTTAGAAGGTGCGGGCCCACAGCGCACCCCCGAGAACAGAGGTCACAGAATGACAGGTCCGTGCCAGGGCTTTGAATGCAAGGCCTCAAGTCCAGCCCAATCCCAAATGGAGAGAGTCACCACAGTGTCCATCCTGTGGCTCATGCATGTAATCCCAGCGGATTGGGAGGCTGAGGCAGGAGGATGGCAAGAGAGGCCAGCCTCAGCAAGTTAGTGAGATCCTGTCTCAAAATAAAATATATTTTAAAAGGAGGGGTGGGGGAGCTGGGGATGTGGCTCAGTGGTTCAGTTACCCTGGGTTCAATTCCAGGTACAAAATAAAAAAACCCAAGACCCCACCAACAAAGACCTGGGTCCCTCAGTGCCCTGATCTGAGCTCCTTCATGGCTGGCACGCACGGGATACCCCAGCACCATGGTTGAGGCTGTTCCCCTCCCACACCTGTGCCCTGGAATGGCTCACCCCCTTCTGGCCTGGGCAAGCAAGTGGCATGGTCACCTCTAGGGAGGGGACATCGCTCCCTGGAGCAGGATCTGGCCACACCCTGGCACTCTGGGGTCTGATGTAGAAAACAGGCCAGAGTTCTCTCCTCCAGAGACGCTTGTGACTGCAGGAGGAAGGGACTCTGGGTCCAATCGGTAAGAAGACTCAGATGTGTTCCTAAATCACTTTCATCTTTATGGTGCTGGGGACTGAACTTAGGGCTTCACGCAGACGTATGCTTCTGTTTTATTATTTTTTTATACCAGGGGTGCTTAACCACTGAGCAACGTCCCTAACCCTTTTTATTCTGAGACAGGGTCTCGCTAAGTTGCTTAGGGCCTCACTAAATTGCTGAGGCTGGCCTCCAACTTACCATCCTCCTGCCTCAGCCTCCCGACTTGCTGGGATTACAGGTGTGCACCTCCACGCCCTTCAGTGAACATGTTCTCTAGATGACACATTACCAATATTCTCAAACAAACATAAAATACCTTGCAGTTATACTTGGTGGATCTCTCTAGTGTCGCAGAGGGTGGGCCAGTTTAATTTCACCAAGAGGTTCTCGGCATTCCTGGGACCTTCCCGGTGACAGCTGAGTGACTTTGAATTCAAGGTCATACACCTCGACCCACTGATGTCCCCTCCTTAGTAAGGGAAGATGGAGGCAGGGAGGGGATTTTCTAACCAAGTCCTGGCCACAGGATCCGGAGCCCCGCACACCTTGCCCAAGAAGCTTCCTAGCAAGGTGGGACGGCCGAGTTGGGTCCTTTAACATTCGTACGCTGAGACACTAACTCCCAGGACCTCAGAATAAAATCGTATTTGGACAAAAGGCCTGCGCAGAGGTGGTTAAGTTAAAGTGAGATCCTTCCAGATCTTCCAGTCCTAAAAGAAGAGGTGAGGCCAGGCGTGGTGGTGCACGCAGCAGCTAGGGAGGCTGAGGCAGGAGGATCATAAATTGGAGGCCAACTTTGGCAACTTAGTGAGTCCCTAAGTAATAATAATAATCATAAATAATTAAGGGCTGGGGGTGTGGCTCAGTAGTTAAGTGTCCCTGGATTCAATCCCCAGTACAAAAAAACAATAAATAAATACGTAAAAGAGATGAGGATAGAGACCCAGAGGGAAGATCACGTGAGGACACAGGACGAAGACAGCATCTACAAGGACAGGGGCCACAAGAGACCCAAGCTTGCTGACACCTTGACTGGGGACAGTGGTTTCAGCCCCAAGGCCCGTGGCAGACCTTGCAGATGCAACCCCCGCCCCATTTCGTTGCTCTGTGATTTCGTTGTTGGCGGAGATTCACGCAAATCCTGCGTGAAGCAAGTCAGACCTGGTGGTGGCTTCTCCGTGGGAAACCGCCAGCCCCATCCTCCCCTCTGTCCCTGCCTCACATCTCACATGCAGCCAGCGGGATCCTGCTCCGCCCAAGGGAGGCCACACCGGCCTCCGCTCCAACACCTCCCATGGCTCCCACCTCCCTTGGGTCAAAGTCCCCACGAAAGCCCACGAGCTCTGCGTCATCTGGCTCCATCCCCTCTCTTCTGCTCAGCACCCACCAAACCACTTCCATTCGCTGGACTCTCGCTTCCGTCCTCTGCCAGCTCACGAACTTCTATTCAACCTTCAAAACCCACATGACATAGACCTTGCTTCCGCCTTGTAGACTGGCTTCGCCTTCTGCAGCCCAAGTCACACCCTCACCGGGAGCCACGTAACCCGGGTCTCAAAGCGTTCAGCTCCTGTGACCTGAGCAACGTCCGAGTCGCTCAGCCCAGATTACGACTCCCCTAGGTCCGGTGCGGGGATCCGGGAGCAGCCAAGCCCTCGGCTGCTGCTGCTGAATTTCACTGCAGGCTGCTGGTTCCGAGGGACCAGGAACCCCGAGTGTCCACTGTTGGATTTCCTGGAATTCAACTCCTGCAACTCCTACATGGATTCAAATTTTCAGCTCAAGGATTCTCGATTCTTGGATCAGAAAAGCTCACCCTGGAGCCTCTCCCTGGGCTGCAGATGAAGAGCAGTTTCAGACGTGCGTTTCCAGTCCCCTCGGGCTGGAAGTGAGTGCTGAGCGTATCCTGCGAGGGCCGATTGCTGTCAGATGCTTAGACCCGAACGTGGTCACAGTGAACCGGACCCTGAAGGTCACCAACACGGAACCTCGCTAAGGTGCTGAGGCTGGCCTCCAACTCACCATCCTCCTGCCTCAGCCTCTGAGTTGCTGGGATTACAGGTGTGCACCATCATGCCCAGACAAGGAAAATATATATTTTTTAAAAGAAAGAGGGAAAGCTCAGGAGGCTGAGGCAGGAGGATCACAAGTTGGAGGCCAGCCTCAGCAACTTAGCAAGCTCCTAAGTAACTTAATGAGACCCTGCCTCAAAATAAAAGATAAAAAGGGCTGGGGATGTGGCTCAGTGAGTGCCCTGGGTTCAATCCCTGCTACCAAAAAGGAAAAAAACAAACGTGGTTGGGACGCTGGGTTTGGAATCAAAAGATCCCATTCTGCCCCGACTTGCTGGGTGGACAGAGCAACCTCTCTGGTCCCCAGTTCATCTACGCATCTAAGGAGTTGATCTCCATATCTATTCCCATCAACCCCCGAATGCTAATGCTCTCCTGTTCTGCTTTCAGATCAACCAGCAAGAAATAGATTGTGGTCCCAAAACGAGGGAGCCGTGCCGGAAACAGCAGGCGGAGCCTGGGCTCCGAGGGTCCCAGTACTTGACAAAAGCCGGGTCGGTCATGCCCACACCCTGAATCCAAAACCGTGTCCTCTCTTTGACTCGGGGTAATCAGACGATAAAGCGTGTTTATTTTATTTTATTTTTGGTACCAGGGATTGAACCCAGGGGCGCTTCACCACTGAGCCGCGTCCCCAACCCCTTTTATCTTTTTATTTGGAGACAAAGTCTCACGAAATTGCGGAGGCTGGGCTCAACCTTGGGATCCTCCTTCCTCAGCCTCCCAAGTTGCCAGGTTTACAGGAGCGCGCCACCCCGGGCTGATGAAGTCTATTTTATTTTTTTGGTCTTTTTTTTCTTCTTATTTTCCAAAATTTCTACAATGAACTGCTATTTTGTTAAGAGCTTTGCCTTAAAAATCACATTTGCGTACGTGCGCACACTGAGTATGTATCTGCACACACACATCACGAAGGCCAAGTCCTCGGGTCTGGGATGGAGCAGGGCTGTAATTGCGGTCAGCACCCTGGTGCACCCGTGTGCGGGCGACGGGCTGACGTACGAGTGCGGGGAGGGAGGGGACAGCGACAATCAGCTTGAAGGGTACTTTAATAGAGCCGTGAAGCTCCCGCTGGC
This sequence comes from Aplodontia rufa, assembly GCA_004027875.1. Classification (NCBI taxonomy): domain Eukaryota; kingdom Metazoa; phylum Chordata; class Mammalia; order Rodentia; family Aplodontiidae; genus Aplodontia; species Aplodontia rufa. The sequence continues at coordinate 10,739 of PVKS010028970.1, forward strand.
CTGGATCCGAGCCATCAAGACAAGTCCCCAAGAGCCATCAAGACGCCCGGGACAGAAAAAGCAATTATCAGAAAAAGCTCCAAGAAATGCGCTTCCCGTTCTGCCGCTCAGAAACGTACTTGAAAGCAGAGCTTGGTCACTTGGTAGGCGGACTTCAAACAATGGCTTTAATCCTGCCCCTCGCAGCCATCGCCACACTCTCCACAGCCCTGCGGCTCCACCCAGCAGAGCTGGGCTCCACACTTGAGATTTTCTCTCTCTCTCTCTTTCTTTTTGGTACCCAGGATTGAACCCAGGGGCGCTTAACCACTGAGCCACATCCCCAGCCCTTTTTATTTTTTATTTTGAGACAGCGTCTCCCTAAGTTGCTAACCGTCTCACTAAGTTGCTGAGGCTGGCCTCAAACTTGTGATCCTCCCATCTCAGCCTCCCGAGCTGCTGGGATTACAGGTCTCTCTATCTTTTTCCAATTCAATTGTCCTGAATTGGGGGCTTGGAGGAGAAGGATTTCCTACGGATTCTTGTGGAAAGACGACCATTGGAGGAAATGACTATTAGAAAAATGGAGACACGGTACGCAAAGAAATAAACCCCAAAGAAGCCCCCGAAGAAAATAAGTGTGGAAGAGAATCCGCAGAAGGACGAGAGGAGCCGTGGAGGCGCTCGGGGGCTTTCAGCAGCCGATCAGGTAATCGACGGCTCTGCGGCTCCGGGTGGGCGAGGGCTGGGGCGCATGGGGTCTCCAGTGTTCAAAGGTGAATCCCCCAGCGTCTGGAGCTGGGTGACGACGGATCCTCTCCTGGTGCCTGTGGCCTGTGCACCGTTTCGATTAGAGACAGAGCGAGGGCATCGATGCTATTTATTTTCCACGTGCTCTTTGTTTCTTGGACACTCAGCTGCGTACCTGGTGCTGGGATTTGAACCCGGGTCCTCGCTCCGGCCAGGCAAGCGCTCTAACCACTGAGCCACCGCCCCAGGCCTGGCTGATGAAGAAACCGAGGTTCAGAGAAGCTGTCACCGGCTGGAGCTGCTGGGTCCCCGTGGCACCGCAATGCCCCTCCACAGGCCCGGGTGCAGCACGGGTCCCGGGCTGGGCCTGGCCTTCTTGCTTGGGGGCCAGGATGGCACCCGCGTCACTGCGAGTCCCTTCCTGGGCTCCCCCGGCCTCCTCGCCCTCCCCTTAGGAGAGGAGCTGGGTGGCATCCTGTGACCGTCACGTAGCGCGGCTGAGACGGCAGCAGGAGCCCTGTTAGAAACGATTCCCTCGGGAGCTGGAGCCCGGCACCCGTGGGGACCCAGGTTCAGTCCCCAGCCCCACACGCACAGCCAAGAGCCAGAGAAATGAATAAAATCAGTCCCTTCTTCTCATTCTGTCTCTTAAAAAAAAAAAATCCGCAAGTCAGGGGCTCATCAGGGTGGCACGGGTTCTGCACGCATTTGGTGGCACTTTCGATGTCCCCAGCTGTGACAGGGGACTCCCTCGGGAGCTCGGCCCACACGGCCTCCTCCCTGCCCAGCCTCGGACGGGAAGGAGAAGACGAAGCCCGGATTCAAACAATTTCACTTCTCCTTGGCCACCATGACCCGGGAACAAGGACGAGGAACCAGCGGTGTCCACAGGAGCTGGGTTCCAAGTGCACAGGCAGGGAAAGCGTGGGACAGGGGACATTTCACCGCGCCCCTGTCCCCTGCCCACCCGTGCACCTGCCAGGCCCAGGGCACAGACACTGAGCGCCGGGTGACCTCAAGGGTGCTTTGTCACCAGCACAAAGAAGAGATTCTGCTTCCAGACAGGGACACAGGGACACCCATCGGTCACCAGGCAGCCCACGCACTGGCAGCAGGACTCAGAGCAGCTGGGACATGGATGGCTCCGAAGGGACGCACGTCCCCGTGTGAGGGGGACCCGCTGTGGGGCCCCAGAGAACGCAACGAAACTTCTGTCGGGGGCGGAGCAGTGGCTCAGTGGTTAGAGCACCTGCCTGGGAAGGGCGAGGACCCGGGTTCAAACCCCAGCACCACAGGCACGACGAAGCGTCGGAGCCACGAAGGCCACGTGGAAAATGAGTAAAATTCTGTCCAAAAAATAAAATAAAAATAAAAAAACAAAACCAACTTCTGTGGCCCCAGGGACTGGGTGTCACCCACACAGTTCTGTCCTGGCCAGGCACTGCCTGCAAGATTATTGATTTAATTTATCTCTTTATTGTGCGTGGCCGGTTAATCGGAAACCAGAGAGTGACAGCCAGGGACACCATTTATCTACCCAATGCGGATTGGTAATGTGCCCAGGTGACACAGGCTACCTCCCCGGCTCCCTAGCAGTCAGATGTGGCCCTGAAACTAAACCCCAGTCTTGGGAATATAAAAGGAAGTCGATGGTGAGACAGGGCCTCGCTAAGTTGTGGAGGCTGGCCTCGAACTTGCGATCCTCCTGCCTCAGCCTCCTGAGCCACTGGGATGACAGGCGTGCGCCACCGTGCCCAGCCAGAAAGGCTTCTTCTTATTCAAGGGAAGATGAGCTTCATTTCTGATGTCAGAAGGATAAATGGGAAGGGATGGCTGGAACCAAGAGGAAGGAGGATCCTGAGCTGAAGGTTAGGACCTGGTCTGGCTCCGCGTCGGCTCAATGAATCACTGAAGGGAAGAATGAGTGAGGCTTGGAGGTGCGAAGGAACCTTCTGGAAGGTGGGAGCAGGAAGGATTCCTTCAGGAGACTGCAGCCCAGGCCTGCCTGGCCCCCAGCAGCCGGCACCCTCTCTCCTGCTGGGGACGGAGGAGGATGGGGATGGGGGCGTCTCCTAAGCTGCAGGTTGTAAATGTCACCCACGTGGGGAAAGAGGACCCAGAAGAATCCTGGCTGCTGTTTCTCACAGCTCCCGTGTTCTGTGACCCCAGGGGCTGAGCCGTTCCTGGTCAGCTGGACTCCGGCCCCCGGTTCTGCCAGAGTCACCCGACCAACGCTGCGCCTCTCTTTGGTCCTCACGCATCATCGGGGTCCCTGTGCCACTCACAAATGACACTCAAATCCTCAGCACTGGGCCTGGCATGAAGTGGGTAAAAACGGTCGGCCACGGTCAGCTGGCCTTTCTTCTAGATCACGTGCTGGAAGGGACATGGGCGGACACCTGCGCTCACTTAGGAATCTTAGGGGGTGGCAATCAGATGCAGCTGTGCACGTCTGTAATCCCAGGGGCCTGGGAGGCTGAGGCACGAGGATCACAAGTTGGAGGCCAGCCTCAGCAACTTGGTGAGGCCCTGAGCAACTTAGCAAGATCCTGTCTCAAAATTTAAAAAAAATTTAAAAAAAGGGCATGGGATGTGGCTCAGTGGTTAAGTGCCCTGGGTTCAATCCCTGATACTAAAAAAGAAAGAAAAAATAAATTTTAGCTGGTGGCCACCGTCCCATCCCCGTCACTCCTTCCCTTTCTTGCGGATCACATCCAAGGGGGAATCTGGTAGAGGAGGCAGCACTTTCTAGACGCTCTGTGAGCCCAGGGATCCTGAAGACCTCAGGGGCTTTGGTTCCTGGGCCAGCAGAGCAGAGGAGAGGCTGACATCTGCCTCCAAGCTCCCTCCTCCCTCACTTAGCTCGGGGGCCTTGGAATCTCTGCCTCTGGCCTTTAGATAAAAGGCCTCGAACGATTCTTCTCCTTTTTTGGTAAGAAAGTTTCCACTGGATAAACACTCGAAGCGATTTTTCCAAGCTGCACAGTAACTGGGGAAAGAAGTAATTACTATTATGGAGGCGAAATGACCCCGTGTTTTTCCAAGACTGAGGAGCGGGACAGCTGGCCCCGGCCTCCCATGCTCACAGTGCGCTGGCCCTGCCTGGATGGCTTGGTTTTCGGTGATAGAGAAAGGAAGCAGGGAGTTGGGCGTGGTGGTGAGCACCTGTCGTCCGAGCAGACGGGAGGCTGAGGCAGGAGGATGGCAGGGTCAAGGCTGGCCTCAGCAACTTCAGGGCTGGGGATGCGTTTCAGTGGTGGAACCTCCCTGGGTTTGATTCCCAGTAACACAACACACACACACTCCAGAGAAAGAGGATCGAGTGCACGGATGGAGCGTCAGGCCCACCACACACCTGGGGAAACTGAGGCTCAGATGGGTGAGGTGACGTGGCCAGGCCACACGGCTCCCGTCCAGCGCTCTGGGCTACGTCTCTGTTGTCAACAGAGAAGCTGGCCCCTTTGTGCTGCTGGGATGGAGTCACCGCCGGGCGTGCGAGTTCCGAGGGACAGGCTGAGCTTCTGCTCCTGGACTCAGCCCCTGACAGTGTCCCCAACTCTCAATGGGGCTCAGGTGCCACCTTTGGGGGTCAGAACATCTCTAGGCACAGCCTTGGCAGACGTCACACTTGCCTGGGGACGGCTCAGAGCCATGGCACCCGCACCCAAGCAGTTTTCCAGAAGTTAAATCAGTTTGGATTCAGCTCTGCTACCATTAGGCTGTGTGGTCTCAGGCAGGTGAATTGGCATCTCTGAGTTTGCTTCCATTGCCAGCCTCGCTATACGGCCTCAAGGATGAAGTGCAAGCCCCTGAGGACAGCTGGTCACAGATTAGCCCTGGGGATTGAACTCAGGGGCGCTGAAATCCCTGACCCACATCCCCAGCCGTCTTTATTTTACTTTGAGACGGAGCTTGCTAAGTTGCGGAGGGTTCTTGCTGAATTGCAGAGGCTGGCCTTGAATGTGCAATCCTCCTGCCCCAGCCTCCAGAGTCGCTGGGATGACAGGTGTGTGCCACCGCGCCTGGGCCTCAGAAACTGCTTCGGTAGTTGGCACTGGGTTGGAACGGCCTCACCCAGAGCTGACAGCGGCTTCGAGCTCCATTCCAGGTGTTCATGTATCACGCTGGGCAGACGAGGAAACCAGGCACAGAGAGGGCTGGCGCCCAGCCCAGCCTCCCTTGGCCTGATCCCCTCGTGTCCTGTTGGCTTAATCGGTAGGGTCCTTGGGAAGACAGCTCTCCTATCAGGGACTTGCACGGACGTCACCTGCGGGTTTTGTTCGGACAAGCACCAAGTACGTGTGGTGCCTCCAGGGCCCTTGCTGGCAAGATCAGCCCACACCTGAGCACCCTACGAAGGTTGGGTCCTCTGGTTTTCTTTTTTATTTATTTATTTTTTTTGGCACCAGGGATTGAACCCAGGGGCACTAAACCACCGAGCCGCATCCCCAGCCCTGTTTATTTTCTTTATTTTGAGACAGGGCTTCGATAAGTAGCTTAGGACCTCACTTACTTGCTGAGACTGGCCTCTAAATTGTGATCCTCCTGCCTCAGCCTCCCGAGCCGCTGGGATTACAGGCGTGCACCTCTGTGGGTGACTCTGGCTGCCTTTTCATTTTTCCTGCCCTGGGCTCCCTCGTCACATGGCCGTCCTCGGCAGATCCCAAGAGGGACAGCGCTGTGCCCAGGCCACATCGTGAGTGCCAGCAAGGTGTGATGGGGACTTCAGAGTAAGAGGACACTGGGTGGCAGAGCACGGACAGAAGAGATCAAGCCACAGAGCGCAGGGAGGCGACTTCCATCCTTAACCACCTGGCCCACGGTCCAAGCTCAGAGGCTCAGCGACTTGGGATGTGAGGCTGGGTGACTTCTTATCAGCCCCGCCTTTCCTTTAAGGTGTTTCCCATAGTTACGCCCCAGAGCCCTGCTCAAGCCCCATCTGCCTTCTCTCAGCCCCACGATCCTACCCACCCCCGTGAGCAGGAACCCCTGACCTTCTCCCTCCCAATCCACATCCTGCCTTTATTTACCTATTTATTGGTCATTTTGGTGCCAGGCATTGAACCCAGGGGTGCTTAACCACTGAGCCACATCCCCAGCCCTTTTCATTTTTTATTTTGAGGCAGGGTCTCACTAAGCTGCTTAGGGCCTTGCCAAATTGCTGAGGCTGGCCTCCAACTTGCGATCCTCCTGCCTCAGCCTCCAGAGCTGCTGGGATCACAGGCATGCGCCGCCGCGCCCAGCCTGTTTAAGTGTTTAGATCTGCTTCTCTCAAGGGGCTTTTGAATACAGAAGCCCTATGTGAATTGAACTGGGAATCTGAGCATACAGGGGTGCAGATGGGGCGCAGGAGACCCCAGCCTGGCAGCTGCAGCAGCTGCTCTGCAGGATCCGCCCCTGCTGGCCTCCACGAGACTCCATTTCGCCACCCACCCTGTGAGTCCCACCCAGCGCCTCTCAGGACATCTGGGTGAGGATCTTCCTATCCTCCCTGAAAGAGCCGTCAGCGAGGAAGGAAGTCCACGCATATCAAGTGCCTGGCCCTGAACCAACCACTGTGTGCTGTGACTGAACCCCCAGGTGTGACAACCTTTTGTCACTGAGACCAAAATGCCTGACAACCGAGAGGAGCAAAAGTTGATTCTTGGGTTTAGAGATTTAGTCCCCGGTGGGCCGAGTCCATTGCTGCTCCTTCCTGTGACCAGGAAGCTGAGAGGGAGCGAGCGGAAGGGGCCGCAGGGAAGATGCGCCCTTCAAGGGCTCGTGCCCAGTGACCCACCTCCTGCCCACAGTGCCCGCCCAGTCAGCCCTTCCAAACCAGGGTGGACCCATCAGGCTACAGCTCTGCTCATCTAACCCTTCCACCTTCTGCACTAAGACGGGTGCTTTGCTGGGCCCAGCGGTGCACACCTATAATTCCAGGGGCTTGGGAGGCTGAGGCAGGAGGATTGCAAGTTGGAGGCCAGCCTCAGCAACTAAGTAAAGCCCTCAGAAACTTAATAAGACTCTCTCAAAATAAAAAAGAAAAAGGGCTGGGGGTGTGGCTCAGTGGTTAAACACCCCTGGGTTCAATTCCTGGTACCAAAGAGAGAGAGAGAAAAAAGAGGAGTTTTGGGGACACCTCATATCCAAAGCGCTCCACCTTCTTAGCCCCGTGCTTTTTCTTTTTGTTGTTTTTTTTTTGACATGAAAGTGAACTCAGAAGAAGGTTTTGAACAATGCCAAGGCTGCATCCACTGAACGGTGAAACCTATCCGAAGTCTCCTCTGTCTGGCTCCAGGGCCCCCGTCCCTCCCGGAATAGCAAAGGCCGTGAGGGGCAGACAATGTGGCTCATCTTAGACTTCCTGACCCCTGGAACTGAGAGGTGGAAGCATCTGTCCTTGGGAAGCCACCCTGTTTAGGATGTTCCTTTGCAGCGGCCAGAACGGACTACGACATTGTCCCAGCGCCCATGCACCACGTGGTCAGCCCATTTCCCTGATGAGGAATAGGGAGCCCAGAGAAGTTAAGTCACTTCTCGGGGGCCACACAGCAAATTCGAGCCAAGGTCCGCCTGTCTCCTGAAGGCTGCGCTCAAGGACTGGAGGAAGGAACGTCCTGATGCCACCGTGTGCCATGCGTCCCCAGGAGAGAGATCTGCTCGGCTCTCTTACAGGTGGGAGAGCTGAGGGCTCAGGGGTTAAGCCACTGGACCACACTGGCCCAGCACCTAGGAGGAGGCTGATTTGCAGCTGACTCTGTCTACCGCCCAAGTCCACGCTTCCTCTGTGGTGTCCCCAACCCCCGTTCACATGTCGAAATTCCAACTCCCAAGGTGATGGCTGGGTCCCCAGAGAGCTTGTTAGCCCTCTGCCTGTGACAGGAGGACACGATGAGGAAAGGAACGCTTGCCAGATACCTGGTCTGTCCCGATCCTGCACCTGCCAGCCTCCAGCAATAAAGGTCCGTTGTTCATCAGCCGCGGGTCCAGGGTGCTCTTTTATAACAGAGCGGACTCAGGCACTCTCTGCTCGTGAGTTCTGATCTAGTAAAATACCTAGATTCCAGTCTGGGTTCTTTCCTCCTGGAGAAACTGATAAGATGAAATAAGGGCCAGGTGGGGTGGCACACACCTATAATCCCAGCAACTCAGGAGGCTGAGGCAGGAGGATCGTAAGTTCGAGGCCAGCCTCAGCAACTTAGCAAGACTCTGTCTCAAAAATTAAAAAAATAACACGGGCTCGGGATGTGGCTCAGGCTAAAGCATCCTGAATTCAATCCCCAGTACCAAAAACTAAATAAATAGAAAAGAGAGAGACGGGGCTGAGACGCAGACTTCTCTTCTTTAAAAGGCACGATCCACAGGTGGGTTTGAGGAGAAGCCTCCAAGTACACACAAAGCCTGCAATTCAACCTTTCATCTCCAAAGGCAGAGAAATGTCAGCGCAGGGAGCTTTAGGGCCCGCAGCTCTGATTCCTTGTCTGCTGAACCTGGGTTTTACTTTTGCAAACTCTGCTCTGTTGCTTACTCTTAACCGATGCCACCCAAGTTCATGACTCAGAGAGGCGCGGCTGGCTCAACGCCAATTCCGTCTCCACCCAGCATCGCTGCCGCTTGCTGGGCACCTGCCCTCCCTGCACTTGCCCTGTGATCCAGTTTACCCACGGTGACCTGGAGAAGGGTTCAAAGGCCACATGCCCCGTTCCTGTCCTCCTGCTCTGCCTAAGCTCCCTGCAAGCTCCCGACCCTGGACCTTCGCGCTGGCCATTCCTGACTGGGCTCCCCTGCCATTCAGACCCTTGCAGGAACGGATCCGAGCCCCCTAGGAGCCCTGACTGAGGGGGCCACCTCCTCTGACTTCCCCACGCATCGTCTGTCCTTCATGGCTCCTGTCTGGCCAGCTGGTCAAGGCCCTCCCTGGGCTTCTCCGAGTGGGGCCCCAGGGCACTGAAATGCACATTCTCAGCACCCTGTGCAGCCGGCCTCCAGGGCTGCGTACATGGTGCTGGGGTTTGAACCCAGGTCCTTGCGAATGCCAGGCAAGCGCTGCACCCCTGAGCCCCCTTAGGGACATTTCTTAATTCGGAAGACAAATGATTACATGTGGGATGCAAACGCATATCAGAGATTTATATCACAAATGGAAGATTCTGGGGCTGGGGGTGTAGCTCAATGGTGGAGCGTACATGGGGCATGCGTAAAGCCTTCCATTCCACTCCCAGTAGAGCAAAACAGAAAAATGAAAACTAAATTGAAGGTTCAACTATGCCTATGAATAAAGATGATAAGGGGGAAGAGAAGGACAGCAAAAGAGGAAGGGGACAGGCCCAGCACGGTGGCACATTCCTGAAATATCTGTGGCTCAGGAGGCTGAGGCAGGAGGACAGCAAGTTAGAGGCCAGTCTCAGCAACTTGGTGAGGACTTAAGCAATTTAGTGAGACCCTATCTCAAAATAAAAAATAAACAGGGCTGGGGATGTGGCTCAGTGTTAAGCCCCCCTGGGTTCAACCTCCAGTACCAAAAAAATAAAAAATAAAAAAAAAAAAGAGAAGGAACAGCGTCTCCAGGAGACACTAAGGGTGGCGCATTCGATTCCCCCACACTTGGATGGACCACGCGCATCCAGGTCACAGTTACCACGCTCAGCGGTGTGAACTCCAGAGCATTAAGGAGCAGCCCACTCCATAATTTTCTCTCTTGTATTTATTAAGCCAAGAGAATTTGTCAACACATTTTCCAAACATTTCCAACAAAAACATATTACTTGTAACCGATGGCGATCTATTTTAGAATCCATCCCTCGAGGGCCCTTGACTCCAATCTATTTCCCTGTATGGAAACCATCATGTTTTTTCTCCCCCGAACTTGCTAAATATTCTTTTTCTGTCCACACAGGGCCCCAGCCCTCAGCAAGAATCACACCTCATCGCCAGCCACCCACGACATTCCCTCCAAACTTCCTCTTCTCTCTTACTCTGAATTAAAAAAGAAAGAAAACACCCCCCAATCTCCCTGCAGCACTTTCCCTTAAATATTTGCAGATAATTAATTCACTGTTAATCAGTGGAGGATGGTTCCTTTATACCTTGTAAATAAAGAGAAAGCGCTGATCCCAGCAAGTGTATTTTTACAAGTTTTTTTTGGGGGTGGTGGTGTTGATTTTTGTTTTTCTGGTGGTGCTGGGGGTGGAGCCCAGGGCCTTGGCCATGCTAAGCTGCCAGAGCTGCAGCCGGGCAGTGAATGTATTTTTAAATGTGCCAAGTGGGGAGGACAGGAGGGTGCTCTAGGGAAGGGTGGTATTTTGGGCTGAGTTGTTGCTGGGCAGGAGTTTAATGGTCCTGTTCTGGGATCCAGCGCGCTGTGGCCTCCGGTGGCAGCAGGACCAGCTGCCCCCGGCCCCCTCTCTCCAGTCACTCTGGGCGGGCTGCCTGCCTCGGGGACCGAGGGGCTTCCAGCGAGTCACCGGGCTGGCTTCCCCTGCGCTGTGCTGAGGAGTCACAGGAAGCCCAGCTGCTGGGGTTGCCACCTGCGCAGAGGTGGGGCCTTTCCTGCTTCCACCTGCCCACACCGCTGCCCCACCAGGCCCTGCCCTGGGTCCCCTCTTCTGAGGATCCCAAAGGCCCCAGGTGGCCCCTGTTTTAGTCAGCTCAGGCTGCTGTCAATAAACGACCGGGCAAGAACAATTTTAGGACAAAAAGTTCATCTGGGGACCCCAGGTTTGAGAGGTCTCAGTCCGTGGAAGGCGGGCTCCATCCCTCAGGGCCAGAGGTGACTCTGAAGATCTTGGAGGAAGAGGCTGGTGGAGGAGAGGGGCTCGGGACACTGCAGTCAGGGAGGGGACACTGCCCTGGCCAGATACGATATGCACCCCAGGAGCTGGAGCGGTGGCTCAGCGCTTACGGCGCCTGCCCGGCATGCACGAGTGCGTGGGTTCGAACCCCAGCACCACGCACACAACTAAGCGTCAGATCCACGAAGGCCAGATGAAAGTAAAAACTAATTCTCTCTCGCTCTCAGTGCTCCTATATATACACCCAAAGCCACGCCCCAATGGCCCACCTCCTCCAAAGCCACGCCCACCAACCTACCTCCTAAAAGCCACGCCCCCAGTGGGCTACCTCCTACAAAGCCACACCCCCAATGGTCCACCTCCTGCAAAGCCACGCCCCAATGGCCCACCTCCTGCAAAGCCACGCCCCAATGGCCCACCTCCTGCAAAGCCACGCCCCCAATGGTCTACCTCCTCAAAGCCACGCCCCCAATGGCCCACCTCCTACAAAGCCACACCCCCAATGGCCCACCTCCTCCAGCCACTCCCCACCGGCCTTCAGTTGCCACCTGGTTCATCCCTATCAGGATTAACGCACTGATTGGGTGGAGGCTCCCATAACCCAATCCCTTCACCTCTAAACCTTCTTGCATTGTCACTCACGAGCTTTTGGGGGACACCTCACATCCACACAACACCCACTCTGATTCCGGGCCTGAAAGAAGTACCCAGAAGCTACCCCATCCTCCCCGTTCAAATGTCTCCACCACCCCCAAATGTCCAAAGGGATTCCTTACAGATCCCAAGCCTCCCAGGTCAGGGGCTCCTTCCCCTTTCAGTTCCTTCCTGCTAAATATTTTGGGTCCAGCTGAATTGGTGTTGGGATAGGATGCAGGCCTGGGATATCCTGTCTCAGTTTGAAAACAGCCCTTGCCAGGCCTGGTGCACACGCCTGTAATCTCTGCAATTCAGGAGGCTGAGGCAGGAGGATCTCAAGTTTGAGGCCAGCCTCATCAACTTAGCAAGACCTTGTCTCAACATTAAATAAATAAATAAATAGGACTAGGGATGTGGCTTAGTGGTAAAACAAGCCTGGGTTCAATCTCTGATGCCAAAATAATAATAATAATAATAATAATAATAATAATAATAATATGTCTATTGAGTGACAGTAAATGGCAGGCATCGTGGTCTTCACTGCAGGCAAGCTGTTCAATCCCATAAGGCCATTCTATACAAGTTAAAAGGTTAAAATAGAAAACGATGCTAAATTTGATATTTATTAAGCACGACTCCATGCGCCCCAGTCCACTGAGCATACTAGGAAACAGCCAGACTGCCACAAGCGCAGTGGGTGCTTTAACCACAGCGCTTTAAAATTCCTGCCTAGCCAGGCAGGTACAGTGGCACACTCCTGTAATCCCAGCAGCTGGGGAGGCTGAGGCAGGAGGATTGCAAGTTGGAGGCCAGCCTCAGCAATTTAGCCAGGCCCTAAGCAACTTAGTGAGATCCTATCTCAAAATAAAAATTAAAAAAGGCTGGGGATGTGGCTCAATGGTTAAGCACCCCTGGGTTCCATCCCTGGTACCTCTCCACCCACAAAAAAAAAAAAAAATTCTGGTTAAACAATGAAATAGTAGAATATGGTTGAGCAATAAGATCCATACAATTAAAATCAGCATCAGATTTATAGAATCCATGTTTCTACTAACTGTGTTCTAGAAACACTGACTGCTTGGTGAAGCATTTTCCTGTCTGAGGCTTCATTATATCCTCACGGCAGCCTCTGCAGGGCTGAGATGACACGGCTGGCGGCAGCCAGGCTGAGACAAGAACTCAGCTTTGCTCCGAGCCTGGCCATCGTGTCCACTCGGGGACGCAGCACACTTGCAGCTCTGCACTGCGGCTGCACGGGGTCCCTCAGGGGCACAGCACACAGGGAAGAACATACCATAGCCTGCTGGGCCCCAAACCCAGGGGTGCTGTATCACTGAGCGACATCCCCAACCTATTATTATTATTAGTCATTATTATTTTGGTACCAGGATTGAACCCAGGGGTGCTTCACCCCTGAGCCACATCCCCAACCCTTTTTTACTTTTTATTTAAAGACAGGGTCTCTATTAGTTGCTTAGGACCTTGCTAAGTGGTTGAGGTTGGCCTCCAACTTGCGATCCTCCTGCCTCAGCCTCCTGAGTCTCACAGGCAAGCATCACCACATCCAGCTAAAAAAAGAGTCTTTAAAATTGTTTTTCCCGGTGCTACAGTCCGAGGAAATCAAACACAACATTTACTTAATCCTGCAAATGCAGCCAAGCTTATCTGATAAGAATGTTGACGCTGACATACAACAGACCCTCAAAATCCGAGGAATTTAGCCTAACTGTCCTTCTGTCTCAGGATGTTTCCAGAACGTAATGATGATAATCCTGACCAATTTTAACCAAGACAAATGCACTAGGAAGAAACTTCCTGCCTTAGGCCTGTACACAGTGTGACAAACGCCAAGGTTAATAACACTGACACGGTCCCCATAGCAAAGCCTCAGAGCTGATTCTGGAAGAGCATTTCTCCAACCGTCCCCCAAACGCTACCGGAACAGTCTGCAAGGCACAGAGGAACACAGCTATGGTAGGAGAGAATGTGGTCCATGTTCTCACTCCCAGGGACACCAGGTTTCCAAAGGGCTCTGGGCAAACTGGATTTGCAGATCTTTATGTACAGAAAGCTCCAGAACGTGTTTCTCTGCGTAGGGACACGGCCTCCCCAGCTTCCCCGGCCTCTCTTTTTAGCAACACCACTTAATGACTCATTGTCCCGTTAGACACAATACAAGCCACACTTCCGGATCTGCGCTGGGTTTGGTAGAATTAATTGTACACTGACGCTGGGGGAAATCACCGTGTTCAGTCACAGGCAAATCCTGGGTTTAAAAGTGTTAGATCGAAACTGGGAGACTTCCCAGCCTGGAAATGTCACAATAACGGTTGAGAAACCACATTCCAACCTCTGCTATGTGATCGTTGTCTGGGACTTTGTTGTGTGATAAAGAGTCAAGCCCTGGAGACACGAATGTATGTGAGTGTGCACATTGTGTGTGTGTGTGTAAATATGTGTGTGTCCATTCTTTCTTTTTCTTTCTTATTTTTTTTTATACTGGGAATTGAACCCAGGACCACTTAACCACTGAGCCACATCCCCAGCCCTTTTTATCTTTTAGTTTGAGATAGGGTCTTGCTAAGTTGCTGAGGCTGGCCTCCAACTTGTGATCCTCCTGCCTCAGCCTCCCAAGTCTCTGGGATTACAGCACCGCTATACCTGACTTTGGTGCTTGCTTGTGGCCAACGTGGCCTTTTGAAACTTCTCCTGTTCTCCTGGCTACAGTGTTCTGAAAACCTCTTGCAACTAATCCAGGGTTTAGAATGTATTTGAACAGCCTTACGGCATCCACTTGAAGTCCCTTGGGAGGAAACCAGGGCCTGTTTTGTAAGAAAGCACTTGATAAATGTAAGAGAGGACTGCTTGGCCTCGGGCGAGTTCTTAGGTAAACATGTCCAGCTTTGGGTTTTCCCAGCTGGAGTGGCTCATCGGTCTCAGACTCCACGGGAACTGCTGGTGGAGCACATTTCTCTGCTTACAGCGGCACGCGGGGTACTCACCGTGGTCGTGAGCGAACACCAGGAGGTCCAGCCCCATCAGCATCTGAGCCAGCTCATCATAACGGCCACAGTGCTCCCCGGCACCATGGGACACAAAGACGAGAGCCCTAGAGAGGCAAGAGAGGAGCTGTTAGGAAAGCCGAAAGACCGCTGCACCTACAATCATCAACCTCAGCAACCGGACAAAACTAAATCCTGCCGGGCACGGTGGTGCATGCCTGTGATTCCAGCAACTATGGAGGCTGAGGCAGGAGGATCGCAAGTTGGAGGCCAGCCTCAGCAACTTTGCAAGACCACGTCTCAAAATAAAACAGAAAAGAAAAAGGTCTGGGGACGTGACTCAGGGGTTAAGCACTGCTGGGTTCAATCCTGGTTCCAAATAAACAAATAAACAAAACCACCCCTTGTCTGGCTTAAAGTGTTCTTTTTTGTGTGTAAGATGCAGGAGGGCAACTGCGGTTTCTCATTAAAATGCTGAACTTCAGAGTCAGGCAGAATGGAGCCCAAATCCTGGCCCTCCCTGTGAGCTCTCAGGCCAAGAACCATCCTATAAATGTTGACTCCTTCATTTCCAGCTCTTGTAGCTCACCTGGACAAACACCAAAGGATCCCTTCCCGTGCACCGAGAAGTCAGAACAGAGTTTGGAGAATCAGCCACACAACATGTCAAGGGCCGCATTCAAGGTGATGCTCGTGAATGTCACTTGCTCTGATTTACAGTAGTGGGCCAGGTAGAGGGCTGGCACGAGGCAGGCCCAGCTCAGGGCTGGTCTCCTCCCTGCAGAGCAGTTTTGATTCTCAAATATCCAATTTTCAAGACTCGGGTTCTTAGCAGAAGAAAGGGGAGCTAGAGTCCCCTTTAGACAGAGAGGATGCGGTGGCAGCGGTGATGATGGGGGGCAAAGGGACATGGATAACAACAGCTGCCGTCTCACTGAGCCTTCACGA
>PVKS010028971.1:0-25875 GCA_004027875.1 Aplodontia rufa
TTCAAACCCCAGCACTACTTACACAACGAAGTGTCTGAGGAATGAAAATCACAGGGAAAACTAAATAAAGATTGCTTCTCTGTTTCTCTCTGTCCTCTCTTTCTTAGAAAAAAAGAAGGAGAAGAAGAAGAAGAAGAAAAAGAAGAAGAAAAAGACGACGATGACGAGGAAAAGGAGGAGGCGGAGGAGGAAGAAAGAAGAGGAAGAAGAAGAAGAGGAGGAGGAGGAGGAGGAGGAGGAAGAAGAAAGAAGAGGAAGAAGAGGAAGAAGAAGAGGAGGAGGAGGAGGAGGAGGAGGAAGAAGAAGAAGAGGAAGAGGAAGAGGAGGAGGAGGAGGAAGAAGAAGAAGAGGAAGAGGAAGAGGAGGAGGAGGAGGAGGAGGAGGAGGAGGAAAGAAAAACGAGAGAAGATAAGAACTAAAGAAATCAAAGGAAAGAGAATGGGAAGGTAAGGGATGTGGGGAGGGGCAGTACTGCTACTCAGGGTGACTGGCGTATAGTCCCTGAATGACCTGTCACCACCCAAGTGCTGATCTCCTGTCACCTCCTCTCTTGTTGCTGGGTGTGTTCCTAAGGTCATCCCAAAATCCCCTTTTGCTGCCATTTAGAAATTCCCAGTTTTTCCCTCACTCAGAACAACTCTGCTTAACAATAAATGATTTCTAAATTATAAGATTAGAACACACATTAAAGGGCCAGTCTAATGCAGAGTAATGGCTGGAGCTTCTCTACGACAGCCCTCAACTGGCACCCAGCCTACTAATATCAGTAAGCAGGGCAACTGACACCTCTGGAGAATCAAGCTCTCAGGAAGTTCTTTGTGTGGGGTCAGAAGCTATTTCCCTGAAATTTTCCCACTTCGGATGTGGTGCAGCTCACTGGTAAGAACCTCCGTGCTCCTGGGAATGTGAGACGTCTTGACTCCTCTCATTTTTTTCTTTCATCATATGCTCTCTCACATCTCCAACACCTGCCACCTTGTCACTCACCTCTAAATGCATTTAAGTTTACTTTTATTTCCTTGCATGAGACTCGTGTACTCCAGAAAGAATATGAACATCTGAAATAGGCACTCACTTGGGAAAGTGCGTGTCCCACAGTGCTGCTGCACTATGTTAGCACGGTGTTATCTTGCTAGTTTAACAATGCACAGGAAGGCTTTACCTCGGATATTCTGGCGATCCATTTCACAGAGTTCACTCGACCTTTAAAGGCTTCTCGTATCTGGATATTAAACAAAAGGAGTTAAGAATTAAAAGGTTATACGAAGTTAACACATATCCCTGGACCTGGCAAACACCGTGACAAGGCATTGTCACCAGCCAGGTCCTGCTGTGGGACACAGAGGGGTCAGTAACCTGTGGAGTGATTAGGGAAGGAATGGGGACATGGAGAGACACAAGAGAGGTGGAGCTGACTTAGAAGACTCATGTCCAGGGACTTACACATGGACCTAACAGCTAGGAGTACAGGGTCCTTCAAGATTGAGGATTTTAAACATAACTTGGGCATATTTTGTTTTATTTCATTTTATTTTTTGAGCACTTAAATAGTTAATCACATCCCACAGTTTGTCAATTATTCCATCATTTCCTAACGGAAAAAATAAAGTACTATACAACATGGCAGCAGTCCATGGAAACAAAGGAAAGAAAAAAATAAATAACAATTATATTTTACTTAATAATTTTAAAGTGCTTTTAACATCTATCATCTTGTTTTACCCAAGGAAATTAAAGCTCCGTGATTGACATCCAAAGTCAGGCAGCTACTAAGAGAAGCAACTAGGACTAGAATTTATGCCCCCCTAACTCCAGATTGCGCTGTCCTCTCCTGCTGAATATGAGCCCTCTTATTTCCTCTGCCTTTTCCTTTCTGCCGTGCAAAATGTTACCCACTTTCTGAGGCCTCATTTAAGCTCTGTCTTCTCAATTAATGTATGCCAAAACCCAGCTCAGGGTGACTTTATCCTTCCCTGAAAATGCAGTATTCTTTGTCAAACCCAAGCTCCAAAGAAAGAGGAGCGCTCCTGGGGTCGGGGACCAGTACACTAAGGGTCCGCTGGGATTTGTAAAGACATACTGGTGTTTTTACTTACATATTCTTGTTGTGGTCATCCTTTTTTAATCCTAGGTTTTATAATGTACATAATACACACTTTTAAAATTAATAATAAGAGTATTTGGGGATACACGCTCACTGTTTTTGACTATTATTTTTAAAGACTACTACAATATACCGCTTTTCATCAATCATGTAGCCCCTATGACACTTTAGAGTATTTACCTTTCACATGTTCATTTTAAATGTAAAAGGTTTTGACCTTGATAGGATATTCCATGGTTTAGAGTTCTTTGCACATCTCACAGCAACTAACCCTAACAAGTTGGGTAATGACAACACTGCTACC
Source organism: Aplodontia rufa (assembly GCA_004027875.1). Taxonomy (NCBI): domain Eukaryota; kingdom Metazoa; phylum Chordata; class Mammalia; order Rodentia; family Aplodontiidae; genus Aplodontia; species Aplodontia rufa. Next base: position 2,409 of record PVKS010028971.1, read on the forward strand.
TTGGCTACAAATGCTAGTTATGATATTATGGCAATTAACAAAAACACAAACCTATGGCATGTAACTGTGTGACACATTTAATACTTTCTGTGTGTTTTCACCCATAAAACTGAATTAGTTCTTTACCATAATCTAGCAGCGAAGGTAAGGAAAGCATCACTACCCTTGCATTCCATTTGAGGAACCTGGGATTCATGAGCAATAAGGACTCCCAATGGCACACAGCCGTTACAGATGCTGCTTGAATGGCAACGGCATTGTATCCCCATAAACCTGTTCTAGTCAACTTAGCATCACTGTGACAAAAATACCCGACAAGAAAAACTTAGAGGAGGGAAAGTATATTTGGAGCTCATAGTTCCATACATTCAGTCTATGGTCAGCCAAGTCCTCTGCGTTGGGCCCAAGATGAGGTACAGCATCATGACCAAAGGTCTTCTAGAAGGAAAGCTGCTCAATTCATAGCAGGGTAGGAATCAGTGGGAACAAGAGGCCAGAGGAAAGAACAACCCTTCATGGCATGCCTCCACTGACCCACCTCCTCCGGTCACACCCCACCTGTCTAGGAGTCAAATTAGGATGGGTGGATTAGGTTATAGCTTTCACAGTCTAATCATTTTACCTCTGCATCTTCCTGAATTGACATAAGAGCTTTTGGTAGATACCTGATAACCAAACCACAACCAAACCTATCTTAAGTTGAAATATCATAACTCAAAATTGCATTTAATCCACCTAACCTACTGAACATCATAGCTTAGCAACACAGTGGAGTACCAGTTGTTTACCACCGCAATCACATGGCTGACTGGGACCTGCCACCACCCAGCCTGGTGAGAGAGTATCACACTGCACATTGCTAACTCATGAAAAGACCAGAATTCAAAATTTGAAATAAAGTTTCTATGCATGCATATCTTTTTTGCACCACCATAAAGTGAAAATTTTATACATTGGAACTTTGTTAGGTTGGGAATTGGGTACATAGAAATATCAGGGCTAATACACTTTCACCTCTGAATGATTTTGCCTAGGTTATGATGCTTTTATGAAATTCCTTATTCACAAACCCTGGATATCAACCTAATAATAGAATAACATTCCTGGCTTTAAAAAAATACCACAACTCTGCAGTGAAGATGAGTTTTCTTTTTGTTGTTGTTTTTGCGGTATATCTAACCCTGTGTTGTTCCTTTTCACTTTCTAAATTATTTAAATCAGCAGAAGGTGTTTGCATCCATATCTGAGAGGGTTGTTTGCTTTGCTTATTCCAAGAGGCAGCTTGGTACACGGATAAGAGGGCAACCTCAGAAACCTGAGTAAACATCTGAGGTTTCGTTCATTTCATTTTTATTTGTTCTCACCATTTACAACTTATCAGCACTCATCTGTGTTTGCAGAAGTCCCCTCTTTAGTCCACTGCACTTCAAAGTAAAAGTCAGGAACTCACTTCTCTCAATTCTGCAGCTGAGATTCGGTCACATGACCTAAGTTCGGCCCATCAGCCCCCTCAATGCAAAAAGTAAGTGCCGCTGGGCCCCAACAGGGAGGACTGGAGGTGATTCCCCCACATAGCAGTAGCAGCAACTCTAGTTTAAGCATCCAGTGGCTGACATCAACCTGTTGAGCTGGGCTATCTGGATAGGGACAATGGAGCAGTTCTGTGTTGTGCCATGGAGATTATTCCTGCAGTAGAGCTTCCAAACCAAGGAGCAATCTACCCAAAGACCACATTATGCAACTTAACAAATTCCTTTTCTGCCCCAACGGATCACTGGGGGTTTCTGTAGAGTTCTGAGCAAGCTACTTAATCACTCAGTCTGTTTCCTCATCTGTAAAATTGAAAATGCTAATAGTCAAGCTTGTTTTAAGGATTAGAGCTAATGTACATAAAACCCTTAACTCCAAAAGAGCTCCAAAAGGTGGTAGATGTCACTTTTGTTATAAAAAGCAGTGATGCTCATGAATGTCTCTATAAATGATTGAGGTGAGCGACTCAGTAAGTGGCCTTCACAAGTGAGCATTTCAGAGCCAAGTACCAGTAATGCAGACAAAAAGACAAAAGAAATGAACTTATATACAATACCTTTGGATCTAGGATTGTTCCAAATACCAGGATGAAGAAGCCCTGTGAAAGATGAAAAAGGGAAGAGGAGCCTTTTACTGAATGATAATAATAACAAACACAAGCATTTATCTTTCCCACTATTTTGGTAAAAAAGAAAACAATTTTATTCAATATTTTAATTTTCTATTTTAAGATCATATCATCTAGATTTATTCATTCAACAAATAATTGTCTTCCATATTCTAGTCACAGTTCCAGACACTGAAACCTCAGTAAACCAGACAGAGCAAGGTCCCTGCTTTATGCAGGAATATTTGAGGGATTTCTCTTAAAGATGAGTAAAATAAAAGTGCTTAGCATTTAGCAGGAGCTGTTCCTCTTGTCGGAATGTAATGTTCCAAGAAAGAGTACCAGGGATGTTAGGCAATGAACAGCAGCCTTGCAGACCCTGAACAATAAGTAATGGAAGAAATTTCACAGCAAAGAGCAAAGACAAGTGTGTTCAGCTTCCCATGACACCCTCAACCTTCTTCTCCCATCCACAGCACAGAGTACTATGAAGCATGCAAAGACAAAGTATACGCATCCTCAGAAAAATTAATAAGCCATAAAATAGATTGACTTTCTACACATATCATAGCGGCTCCAAATAAAATTATATAGAGGCAATTAATTAGTTCTTCTATTTCACACCATCCATACAAAAGAAGGATTCCATAAAATGAAAAGCAGACTGCTCCTTTGCAGTTTTAGCCCACTTGAGTTTCTTACTCTTTTTTGCCACATACAATGGTCTAATACAAGCATTGAGGTGCACGCCTGTAATCCCAGCAACTCAGGAGGCTGAGGCAGGAAGATCACCATTTCAAAGCCAGCCTCAGCATCTTAGCAAGGCCCTAAGCAACTTAGTGAGACCCTGTTTCAAAATAAAAAGTAAAAAGAGCTGGGAAGGTGACTCAGTGGTTAAACACCCCTGGGTTTAATTTCTAGTACCAACAAAACAAAACAAAAAACAAAAACCTGCCCTGGAGGAAGGAAGGACAGGGAGTAGTCCCAATTCTCAAATAAGGAAAAGGAAACTCAGAGATTCCACTTTCAAAATGTAATAGTAACATCCATTAGGAAAAAATTTCCTGAATGTTCAATTACTTAGGCTATGAATCAAAAATGGAAGTGAGATAACAACCTTTGATTTAGGTCTCCTTACACAGTTGTTCCATTTTCACAAGTGAACATAAACCCAGCCAGAGGCTTGTGAATGCTCAATGGGTTTAACACAATTGGCATCCTAACAATGTTTCAACAAGTTGTTCATCAGTGAGAAGAACACCCAACCTACTGCTAACAGTTTAGAAAAAGTCCATCTGAGAGATGGGGGACTTTACAGGGACCAATATGCACCCACACAGCTCATTCATTCCCCCAAACATATATACCTTTCCATCCAGTCTGTCCAATAAGCATTCAAAAGCTTACTCCAAATGTAGCTTTTATCAGATTGCTCTTTTGTGTGACACTCTCAGTCTTAAGACAATTATTGAAACCTTTTATTATTTCTATTGAGAAAATGTCATAGTTGGCATGGTCTTCTGGATTACAAAGTATTATTCTCATAAATATGCTTAGGAAAAATACTTGTTAACCTGGCTTTGGTGCTAGTAATGCATTTTAAATCAGAATCTAAATGAGGTTGGCCCCCAAATTATATATTTTAAAGATCTGGAAACTACAATTCTAGCATGTTTCTGCCACAAAATCTGCATTATTTGGTTGAAGGACTAAAAGGACTCTTTCACTTCATAAGATTTTAAATTCCTTGGGGTTCACTTTTTTATATTTGTATCTGCAATATGTAGCACAATGTTTGGCACAGAACAAATAATCAGTGTGGTGTCTCTGGATTGAGTGTGTGTGTTTAATAATTTTATGTTGCACCCTGCCTCTATATAGCCATAAACATATAACAGGGGTATATTCCATTAAAATCACTTTATGTCCCTTGGGGAAAGTTACTTAAAATGTTATTTGAAAGATTTAGACAAATAGTCGTGAAGTTTAGTTTCTGATGGAAAAGGGATGAGAGAATAGACCTAATAAGAATTTACCAGTAACATCTTCTTGCATTTCTTTTAGTAGATAAAGAACAATATAAGCAATTAACCTCAAGGTGTTCCCCAGATTTTAACATATGTGCTTTATTTTTCTCTTACCAAAACAACAATGAGGGGTCCCCAAACCTCACCAAGCCCATAGTTGCTCTCCATAAACACAGTAGAGGATGCTACTGAGCAGTTACTGTGTACCACTAAGATCGACACTTCCATAGTAAAGGGGATGTCTGAGATTTAAAACAATGGAGATTCTCCCACAGGACTAAGACCAGGAAATCTTCAAAAGGTGCAATCTCCTCTGTGCACTGCGTCTCCCATCCTGTTTCAGATTCTCTATTCTGCTCCATCAGTTTCTGTGTCTTCTCACCCTAAAACTCTGCTCCTCCTGCTTCTTCCCACCTATGTAGCTCCACGACTGACTCCTCTTCCTCTCCTCCCTCACCAGGGTGGGACATGTTGAGCTGAGATGGGAAAACGGTTTTCACCCCAGTCCTACCATGACTGGTTTGTAAACGTGTAAGAGATGCAGAGATTCAAAATGTGAGGCAACCTTTATTATTAACATTGTTCTCAAGAGTATCAAAGTGTTTTTTTGTAAAATGAAATCATTTAAATTTTGAAAGAGAAAAATGAATGAATACTTGATTTAAAATCTCTATTATTAATTAGAATTTATTTGAAAATGGCCTTGCTGGCTACTGCATACATTAAGAGAAAAATAGTGTAGTGGCATTTAGAAAAACCAAAGGTTTCCTTTCAATTAGTTGCTATCTACATACTTATTATTAAATATAAAAAACTTTGGCTCATTGGTACACTATAAGAGGAAAAAAAATGTGGAAACAAAATTCTAACCAAGAAGTAAATATTAAATATGCAATACTACAAAACTATGAAAGAGACATACATAGCAACCCAGTAAAATTCTAAGGTGTATCTTTAAGTGAGGAGCCAAATTATATAAAAATGTACATTATTTTTGAACCCCTATATTACATAAAAATATTTTTATTAGCATAGAAAATTGAAACTGTGAATGTTGCTTTAATGCATACAAGATAGGAGAGAAGAGAAATTATTTTTAATGTCACTCACTATAGCATGTCTTGTTAAAATAAGATAGTTTCCAATGGCAGAAAAATACAATAAATGTAAAAATTCAATACCTCCATTTATAAAATTAAACTTTGGGAGAGGTGTTATTGTTTAATTTCTAAAAAGTAACCAGTCAACCTATCAGAAGGCTATTTGTGATCTTCAGACTATATTAGTACTTTTATGATCTTCAGATTACATTAGTTCTTTGATGATTTCCATTTATTGTTTTATTTAATTTTAAAAACACCTCTGTGAATTGGGCAGTATTATACCCATTTTATGTATGAGGAAAAATATGCTTGAAAAAGTTATGTAAATATCCCAAGATTGTGTTAAACATTATTTGTGAACGAGAGGGCAAGAATTCAAATTCAGGCCTTTCTGGAACAAAGGCTAATGTTCTTACTCAAAATGCTATTCCATTGTCGTTTTATAAGCTTATGCCACAAGCTCCTGGTCACAAAACCTCTTCACACATTCTCTCACTTAGGCCTTGATCAGAAGCATCTGGACTTACCTGGAACGCATTGAGCAGGGAGAAGATAATGTGGAAGGCCAGGGAGCTGTTGTTGATGACTGTGGCTATTCCGAATCCCCAGGTCAGACCCAGCAGTGGTGTGAGGATGGCGATGTTCTTACTGATTCTCACAATGGCTCTCACTTCCTGGAACATGGAACTGCCGATGGTGGCTCTCTGGGTCTTGACAATGACCAGCGTGACTGTGATCAGGTTGACTACCACAATGGCCAGAGCTGGGACCACAAATGCCAGGAGGGCTTTGGTTGTGTCCCAGTTGAGCCAGCAGGCCTCTGGCCGTAGGTAGCCTTTGCCAGGCTCAGTGACAGCAACTGTAATAACAGCGATGACCAAAGGGCACCCATAGCCCACTGAAAAGAGAGATGCCACCAGGACTGACTTGGATAATGTGTGGAAAACAATCAGAATTCCATAGAGGATAAGGAGGGCCTTGGCAAGCATCCAGAAAAACACAGAAAGGTAAAAGAAATGAACAAAAAATGTTGCTGCCACACACTCATTGTGGTGTGCCGTCGAACCACTGAGAAAGGAAGCCACAACAAACCACACGTCGGCCATCAGTAAGGTGGCCGCAATGTTAACAACGCACACATGGCGTAAGTAGGAGATTTCTGTCTTCGTCACTTGACCCCACACCAAGGCCTCAATGGACAAGCAAAGGATCAAACTGAAAATCGAAATGCCCAGGCCTGTGTATGTGATGTAAATCAGAACTGGGCTCTCCAAGGTCTGGGGTGACATAAGAATTGAGAAGGAGGTAAACAACTTGCTCGGCCAACATTTGCAAACAGCTTGCTGGGAGTTTTCTTGAATCATTTTACAGGCCTGCTGGTCCCATCTGCTCTCCAGGGAGTGCCAACCAACACACTGTGTCTTCCTTTCCTCTGACTTGCTGATCTTCTCAAAAATCAGTGAAATTCTTTTAAGTTCCTTGGGCAAAATAACAGATAGAACGAGCCCATTTGCAGTGACATTTTCCAAAAGACTGGCTTCCAGGATGGCCCCAAGAGTTGGAAATGCAATGCTGATGATCTGAGAAGGGGACGACACCTTCTGAAGTTCATCTGGACTGATCAACACCCTCCCGGTGACTTCGTCACTGGTGTCATTGACTCTCATGGAAAAAGTGAAATTCTTCCCTGTGTTATCTCTAGATATGGTGGTGCCCATGGTATGAATGAAGACATCTGATATGTCAATGGGATGTTTATTTACAAAAAGCTTTCTTGCAAAAGAATTGATGGAGTGAAGCAGAACACAGCTGCTGTTTCTGTCAGGAATGAAGGTCCAGTTTGAGATACTTTTGCTGTTAAGAATGTGGTTGGCCATGATGCTGTAACTCTGCCAACAACGAACCAACATTAGTACCCAGCCACTCTGAAACAGCCGTGCATTCAAGATTCACTTTTACAAAGTGCCAGTCCTCCAACCAGCAGCACAGGCATTCCTTGAGAACTTAGAGGAAATCTCAGACCCAAGCCCAGACTTAATCAATCAGAATCAGCATCATAATAAGATTCCCAGGCAACTTGCCTGCACAGGGAAAATTGAGTTGGAGGATAAAACCTCAAAAGAACTGCCTTGCCAAGCCCTTGTCCCACTCCTGCCCGGAACTCCCTGTGAATCAGGCTGTTGGGTAGCTTTCACGAGTTCATCTCCATTGTCAGTTCCACTTCACAAAAAATACAATTTCCTCACCCTGTCACAGTACCTATCATGTAACTAACATCTGTTAAATTCCAACTGCTGTAGGACCCTGTAATTGGAAATTGACCCCAGAGGCTGAAGCTACTTCTAAACTGTCCTTTGCTTTGAACATCAAAAACAGAAGAAATGGATCCACTTCCATTTCATAGTTCTGTAGTGGATATGTTTGGCTGTTTTCTTTACATTGGCTTATCGTCCAATTTAGTGGCTAACTCTAACTCACAAATGAAAGATCTTTCTCTCTGATAAACCTAGAATGATTCTTAGAGATTTCCAGTAGGCAAAAATATACATTTGAAAAGCAAACTCCAATGTCCACCCCTACCAAGAAAGTGCTGTCTATAAATGTTTGTTAATTCATTGGGTCCATTTTTTCCTTTCATTTATTCTTTTTTTCTTCAGTGAGGGTTTAACTGAGCACTTGCTACGGTAGACACTGGAATACTGAGGTGAAAGACAAAGTCCCCAGCCCCAAGAAGCTCACAGAATATACTGAGTAACCTAAATTCCTTTCCCGTGCAGACAGTGCTCTACTAAATATCCAAGGCCACTCACCTGCATCTTAACTTCATCAACATCTGTCGACAGAGTGGTTGATATGTTGTGCAAGAGCTGCACAATGACAGCAATGTTTCCTGGTATCCGGGGAGACAGCTGAATGTTTCTAATCACACAGGATAAATCTGTCGGACACTTTTGCATCAACATATCTGTTATGGTCTCGGACTTTCCAGCATATTCATTTATTTTTATAGTTTCTCCAAATGGATTAATTGAATATGAATCCTCCTAAGGTATGGCCAAAACAAAGAAAATTTTAATGTCATATTTATGTTAAGTGCAAGAGTACTTTTACTAAAAATTTAGAACAGGTTTAATATACAAGTGTGCATCGCATAATGATTTTCTGTTTTCCACTTCAAAGTCACATCTGGGGTAGAATAACTTGACCAATACCAAGCTAAATGAACCCAAAAATAAAAGAATCAACTGCCTACTCCCTAACTCTCTCTTTCAAAATAGCAGCTATTATCTTTAACATTCAACTTTGGACAGCCTCTATGTATACAGACTGTATGTACATCGTGTGTGTGTGTGTGTGTGTGTGTGTGTGTGTGTGAATGTTTGTATACACACATGTTGAGAGAGATATTTCTAGTGCAACTTATGCTTATTTTTACTATTCCCAAGAGGCAAAGCCTGAGACATGACTATAATGACTATAACTTAAAAATAGGTATTCTAAACTAGATTTGGATGAAACAACCAGGACACCAATGTAGAAGCATGACTAAAAATAGTGACAAACAGTATCTCCCATTGATTTGGGCTCTGGGTCCTATGCTTTATGGTAGAAGAGGGAAACTACGACCCCTGGGTGGCTGCCTTTTTATTGCTGTTGTTTTGTTGTTTGTTTGTTTGTTTGTTTTAAATAAAATTTCATTGGAACTCAGCTGGCTTATTCACTTAAGTATTGTCTGTAGCTGCTTTCACTCTACAATGGAAGAGCTGCATTGCCGTAACAGACAGTCTGTGACCCACAAAATCTAAATTATTTACTGTCTGGCCCTTTATAGAAAAGCTTGCTGACCTGCTCGAAACGACCTCCAGACAGCCCTTTCACAGGGAGAGGAGTCTGTGGGCCTAGAAGACACACCTATGCAGAGTCTGTGACCTGCTAGAGAGTTTCCTACTCAACACTCCAGGTCTGCTTCTAGGGCCTGAGCGAGCTTCTTGCCCGAGGCTGGATGATGCCACCATCCTAGGGCTGTGAGAGGTGACCAAGGAATACCTGTTTTCAGAGTTATAGATGTATGACCTTGGCTATCCACTGCTCTTGAGATATAGAAATGGAATCTGGGATGGAAGCAGATAAAATATATCTTATTTAGTAATTTTTAAGGTTGAATCAAAACATTTAAATATTAAGACATGTAGTGTGTGGGTCTGCATGTATATCTTTGCTCAGGCTCCCAAGACGTTAGAACTAGGCAGCTTTTTGAAGTCTGATCAGAGACTCCTGGTATAATAACCACTTAATATCCCCAGAGCCATGTAAAAAAGAAAAAGAAAATACAAAGGGAATATTCCTAAGACATAAGAAATGCTAAAGCGAAGACTCCTCTGAAAGAATCAGGAGCTAATTTACCTTCAGAAAGGTAAAGCCCCTATCAGAAAAGAAGAAAAAGAAGCAAAGGAGAAGAAATAGCACTTAAGCTGAATTTGTTTATTAGAATTTAATTAGAAAAATAATTACTTAAGTAAGTATGGGAATATGTCAGTTTGATGACATATCAAACAATGTCATTCCCTTTAGGCTAGCTTGCTTCTCACACTTGAATGAAAACAGAAATCACCTGCTGATCTTGATAGACAACAGCTTCTGAAATCAGGTGGGGTGGGGCCCTGATTCCACAAGTCTAACAAGTTTTCAGGGGTGCTGCAGGTAGATGAAGGACACCTTGCCTATCAAAGCTCTTGGATGTTAAAGGAGGAGCAGTTGTGTGTGACAACTCTAGGAACCTGTTCTAGCTCTAGCCTAAATTGACCAGGTTCTTTGTGTCATGAAAGGGTGTAAGGAAATGAAGCACAAACTTTTAGATGCCCAAAGTAAGAGACAGAGAGGCGAGGGGAGGATGCCTATCATGTATTTACATGTATTTACAGACAACCTATTATCATCATTACCTCCTCTTCTCCTTTATTTAGGCCAATATGAATTGCTAATTCGAAGCTCCACTTTTTTCATAGAACCCACATAACAATCCATTTATGAGAGACAGGATATTACCTCAAAGATGTTGAAGGCATTAAGAGTCCGGCAGGTATCAGTAATTTTGTGCCATTTGTTTTTCCTGCATGAAAACCCCATATTTCCCTCGGTGCCTGGAGGGCAAGGTTGGCTGCAGTGAGAATTATCCACACAGACACCATCGCATACACCTAGAAAACAACATAAAGGATGGAAAGGTCTGAGCTCTAGGCTACACTGGCCAATCACCAGGGTGTCCTTGCACTGAGGGCTCATAAGTCCTAGGGGTGTTGGTGTCTTTCTTTTATAAAGTGGCAGAAGATTGAAATGGATCAGTGGGCATCATATACTTCAGCAACAAAATCCTATTGTGCCTAATAGAATCCTATCCTGAACTCCAAAATATAAAAATAGATAAAAGTGGAATTGCCCCAGTTAAATTGAGCCAGACAAGTCCACAGTTCAGCCCACTGGGTCGATCTTGTGTGCCCACAGAAAGCCCCCGGGCAGCTCCTCAGAATGTTAGAGCACTGCAGATCAGCTCATTTGGAATCCACTGTCCCTGATGTACCCAAAGAAGCCCTCCAGCTCTGGTACTTCATAGTGTGACACATCATTGATGAGTTCTCACAGAGCCCTTCTAGCCACTGCCCTGGTTTGAGTTTGCTCAAAGCAAAGAATCAATGGCAAAGAATTTGCAGGCCAGGATAGAACAGGGGATGCAGGGAGGAAAGAGAAACACACCTGCAGTTAAAGGCATGGTTTAACACAAGGAAAAAACAGAGTCCAAATGCAAGCTACCAAGGTGTCTCCTCTGCCTTGCCATGTGACAGAGGACTGAGAATGACCCTGTGTTACGACATGGACAGTCAACCTTCTATGTGGTTAGGAGCTGCTGCCAACATACCATGTGACCTGGCAGGCAACTTCTCCTTGCTTTTGTTGGCAGCCTAGAAAGAAAAATCAAAAATTCATGTCAAAATCAGCTGTTGATATGCCATCCCAATGGTACATGCTAGTCACAGATCAGCAGCCATGACTGAATCAGGCATGAGGCCAGAGTGGCCACCAGAGGCTGAGCTGTGAAGTATGCCCCATGACCCATTTTCCCTTCACTCTCCCTCCCACTTCTGTCCATAGGAGTCCTCCTCTCTCTCCAGTAATAACAGTCTACATTCTGTCCAAAAGATACAATGTGGACAGAGGTGGATTTACCTGGAAGTTAATAAAGGTTTACTTGGCTTGTTGGGGTCCCTCTGAATTCTGGGAACATGGGACACAATATCCTTGAAATCACCAATGTGAGATGGCTTATTTTAGATCAAGAGAGCAAAGCCTTAGTGTGTTAGCAGAACTGCTAAAGTTCTTCCACTAAATCAGAGTGCTAAAATAATATTCTTAAGAGTTTTGGAAGACTCTTTAGATCACCCAGGGTAACCCCTTATTTTACAAAGGAAACTGAAGCTGTGCTAGAAGAGATGCCCTGCACAAGATCAGGTGGGAGTTCCTCTCACGGCTGAGACTAGGACTTTGCTGCTCTACCTCCTTAAGGAGCAGCTGTTTCCAAAAAGCCAGTCCATGTCCACATGCAACAGGCAGAGTGGATATATGGAAGGACGCATAGGCTTCTCAAGGGAAGCACACTGGAATATGCAGTAGGAAGTCAACAACTCGAGATGATTCTTGGCCCATTGAATAAACTCCAGTGAAGTCACATCATGTTAATCAGGTATGTGGCGTGGGCAAAAGCCCTTGGTATGTTGCTTACAAGGAGTTCTGAAAAATCTGCCTTCTTAAGTGAAGGATCATTAACTTCTCCCAGCAGTTTTCTAAGCATGTCATATGTGACTCCTCTGATCCTTTCGTGTCGAGGGTAGATCCAATGTGGGACACTTCAGCTTCAGATACCAAGAGTTCTCAACCTAATACTATGAAAAGAGAGCTGCAAACTGGCAGGCGGCTCAACCTGTTGGGCTGCCCGGGTGTGTGGGCAGGTCAGGAGGGGCAGCACCCACCCGCCTGGCACCCAGAGACTTCTATAATGGCAAGAAAAGGATGAAATGTCCCTGGTGAGGTGATCCCAACAATCAAGAAAAGCAAAGCCCACCTTCCACTTTTTGCCTACACTCCACATTCTGTCTTGTAGAAAAATGTGAATTGAAAAACGGAGTTAAGGGAGGTAAATAGACCATGCTGTGGGGTCAGAATGCCTGCATCAAAAGTGTTCCCAAAGGGTCTCCAACTTCTTCAGGAACCCAATATACATTCTGTGTTGGGGGAAGGGGAGTCAAAGAGAAGATTCCTAACCACACCAGCTCAGGCAAACTACTTTGGAAGTAAATATTATCTGGAAAAGAGCTGAAAAGAACTTCCAAAGTCTCCCTCACTCCTCTCCCAAAGAGGCTTTGTTAAAAAGGAACACATTCAAATGAGAACCGAAGAAGCTGAGAATCTAAAGACAGATGTTCTAGCAGTGGCCCTGTAGCTGAGCAGGGTGCATATCTCATGCAAATTACATTCCACAGCATTAGCCACAGTCTCTCCATCTATAAAACGAGGGAGTGGAGCTTCACCTGTCAGTCTCAAAGCTCTCTTCCAGACATTGTGGTCAAATAATAACACTGTTTTCCCAAGATGCTCAAAATATTTTTATATCCTCTCTCTTTCCTTCTGCACCTTGTTTTAAATAAGTAACTAAGAGGGAAATCTAAATGACCTATGACATGAAAGAAAATATTCTAGAGAGAGCCATAAGGCTCACTGTCCCACAAAAGTTCCAACAGTCCACTGCTACAAACTCTGCCCAGTTAGATACTGCTTACCCTTTGATTGCTCCTTCCAGCCCATTCGTGCTACTCACTCCCAGTTTTCCAAAGGAGATGCTATTGCCATGTTACTGGGATGATGCACTGTTGTGCCAAACTGTTCTTAGATCCTGCTGACTAAATGCCATTAATAGCTGCTAGTCATCGTGGTGACCCTCACCATCCCTACACTTTCAAGTGCCCCCCAGGAAATAGCATCACTCTGATTCTGAGCAAATGAAAACTTCACTACCTGAGGATATGGAAAGAGGTTTATCACCCTTATATCATTTCAGCCTCACTGTGTCTGAGAATGTAAGGGGAGAAATAATTTGTAGCTATTGGCTACGGTACGGTGGGTTTTTGTTAACTGTAGTTGCAATTTCTTCTGGCTGGGCTGTCACTCCATCAATGTCTTCTCTTTAGCACTTGAGCTCTCAGGTAACTAAGAACAGATTACTGGATCCTGTTGTCCGTTTGCTCTCCCCACCAGATTTTCCTCCATTCTTTCCCCCCATCCTTTGCTTACCTGGCACAATGTCCTACAGGACTCTGTGGGCAAAAGAAACACCAAGCAGAACAACAGAAGCATACAAGTCATTGTCTTCCACGCAGCTGAATTTCTTGGTTCTATAAAAATAAGCAAAAATGCAAAATGTCTCAAATCGGAGGCCTTCATTGTCCCATGCCTATGAGACTGGGCTGTGAGTTCAGTGCTGTCCACTCAGAACTCTATGCAGCAGGGGTGGTGTCCCTGTGATCTCCCGTCAACTTCTCCAGGAGGCTGCAGGTGTAAGCACCAGCCCACACTGGGAGGCAAAGGCAATTGCTGAGCTATCCCTGGCCCTCAGCTGCCGGATTACATGTCACACCCACCATGGGAATCCCTCCAAATGAAGCTGCTGCTTGCTGGATTTCGCCTACCAAGTGTAACAAATAACAGCCTGTGTTCAGGGAGCAGGAATGATGGTTTACTCTTTGGGTTCAGCAAGGCTGAGAAACGTGTAGGCGGTAATAGTGGAAGACAAAGCAGGGTTCCTATGGGTAAACTCAGGCAACATACATTTTTTGAAAGACAGTAAGCAAAGCACCAGACTTGTTTTATTATCCCTCCCTCCCCCAAAAACTCCAGAGCTGTATTTTCATGAGTAGGTAGAGATTTCTTCAAAACCAATCTGCTGTTATGTCTATCAGAAATGATGTCAAAACTCAATTGATTTCTTGATGCTAAGAGTGCTTGGTACATGGTGGGCACTTAATACACTCAATAAAGAAAAAAATGAGGGAGGGAGGGAGCCAGGGAGCTAGGAAGAGAAGTAAATAAGGAAAGGTGGGTGGGAAGAGCTGATGATTTGTATCAGGGTCTGTGCTCTATTAAAGCTTCACCAAAGTTAAGAATGTGAATATTAGCTTTTAATAATTTTAATATTTAATCCTGAGCAAAGTCATCTTTGAAAGATACTTGATGTCTTCACTTTCAGATGAAAAGATTACGAAGATTTGGATATCTCAAAGTCCAGGAGCTTGACCATTTTTAGCCCCCAAAGATATCTTTAGCCCAATCATGCGTAGTTCTATAGCAAACCATGTCATTATTTCAAAAAGTAGGCAGCAACGATTTTTCAATCATGTTTCCTGCACAGAAATGTTAGTCCAGCTGAAATTCAATAATTGTTTAAAATACTTTGTATTGCCTGTTTCAGCTTAGTTGGAAATGCTGTTTTCTGCAAATCCACAGCTCTTATACAAAGGGGCAAAGGGAGTACTTTCTTGCTCATCACTTTTAAGTGACTTTCATAGCCACACAGATGGACACACAGTTTCAAGTTAAGTGGTAGCCATTTCACTTCCTTTATTCCAACCTTAGTCATTCAAACACATGAAAACACCAGTATAAGAATCATTCAAATGGGGTTGGGGATTTAGCTCAGTGGCAGAGCGCTTGCCTAGCATACGCAAGGCCCTGAGTTTGGTCCTCAACCCTGAAAAAAAAAAAAAAAGAATCATTCAAGTGACGCATTGGAATCAAAATAATACAAAATTACTGTTTTGGGTAAAACCTTCAAAACTGGAAAACCAGAAGTATGTTGACATAAATCTCATAAAACTCAAGATAGTAAGTTCATACATTTTTGGAATTCACTTTATCTTTAATAGTTCTCTTCATATGCAATGTTCTTTTTCTCTTGTCTAAATCCAACTTTATAAATGCTTTAAGAAATAAGACAACAAACTTTCAGAAAGCTAGCATTACTTAGTCCAAAAACTCAAGTAGATTTCACACACAAAAAAGAGAACATGGAAGCTGAGTAATTCATTGAGTTCTACAAATCAAGATGAAAATCATTTTGTTTGCTTAAAATTTTAATGTGTTGTATTGAAATATAATCTTTATTACATTATCATTTTGCTTTAAAGTTTAAATATAATTAAGTCTATGGGATAGAGTGATGGCTCAGCAGTTGGAGTGCTTGCCTGGCTTGCATGAGGACCTGGTATGATCTCCAGCACCACATATACAACTCAGTGTCAGAGAAACAGAAACCAGATGAAAAAAACAAATAAAATTCGCTCTCTCTCTCTTTCTCTCCCTCTCTCTCTTCCTCCCTCCCTCTCTCTTTAAAAATAAATAAGCAAATATAATTAAGTTTAATAGTTTTCAAAAATGCTTTTTGATTATTCCTAAAATTATATTTCTATGTATGCAAAATAAGTACTTTGAGTTTCATGTGGGCATGATATTCATTAGACATGAGCCGTTGCTTTGTTAGACTTTGTTTCAGTGTGACCTTTTTTGTTTCAGCAATAGTAACTCTAATTTTTAGTGACTTTTTAGCTTATTCTCAATTCTTTTAACCGAAAGGAACATTTCCTAGAGTTGACTTTTGTTGTGTTTAGCTTATAAAATTGATTGCTTTTCAAATACAGTGGCATTTTAATATGGGCTCAAATGAAAGTATTTGTTGACATTAAGCCATAATCATTAACTCCTCTACCACATCCACCAAAGCAGAAAGTTCAAAAGAAGCAAAAAGGTATAGTGGCAGAACAGAAGCACAGCTCTAATATGTCAACCACACAGTCCCCCTCACCCACGGCCTCCATTCCTGTTTTCTTCTCTTGCCTCTTAAACAAATGTCGGAAATATTGGCTTCATGTAGCCTAAGCCAAAAATTTTATTACAAACATTCATTTCAAAAAAGACTTATCTCTTAAGGAAATAAATGTAAAAAAAAAAATCACTTCATGAGATTCATCCACACACCCACACACATAACACACAAACGGTAAGCAATTACATCAGTAATGAAATTCCTTAAGGGAAAATGTGGCAAGAAAAATATGTTCAAATTTTTAAAAAATTTAAAATTAAGAAACCACTTCACTATCTCCTTTACATAAAAAAAAGATAGAAAATCCATTAAGTATACTTGTTGATGACTAGATCTGCAAAGAGATAACAATTCCAATCATCAAATCTAGATTACACTTTTCTATTCTCTTGTCTGCTTTCCAAACCTGAAGAAGATGCTTAAAATCTTCTTTTATTATTTCTTTCGCAAATAAACATGAAGCCCCTCCTTTCCAAGCAAAGTACTAGCTGCTAGAAATTAAGCAGAAAAGATGACTTCTTTCCCTCAGCCCCAGCGGGAAAGTCACAGGGAAACCAGGCATCTGATGCAGAGCCTGGGGGCTGGGAACTTGGATAGGCTTGCTCCTCAAAGACCCACAGACCCCACGGGGCAAAGCTGGTGTAATCAACATGACAGCACGTATCTCAAAGTTCCAGATTCCACAAATGATTCTCATCTTGGTTGGCAATTTAATTATATAAAATATCTCCTCCTAACTATATCAAAATCCTCCAACCCAAAACCATACAGTTGACAGACCATAAGCACAGCTTGCTAACATGAAAACAGGCAGAAAGAAAATGGATGAGCCACATGCTGGGACATGTTCAGTACACAGCCCCTTCAGAAACAAGCATTTGCTTAAATTAAAAAGTACACACACAGGGAGTGATATTGGCCAAATTATATTGTGATATTGTGTGCGTGTATGAATATATAGTAATAATCCCATCATAATGTACAACTGTAATGCACCAGTAAAAAATGTGGGAAAAAGTACACATATACACACACATACAGCAATAGAGACAAGCAATTTTATAGAGTAATTTGAAAAAAAAAACAAAAAAACTTTGGAACTTGAACTCTTACATCTATATTAACAAGAGCAAAAAGTAAGTATGGGAATAGACTTCACAAATCACATCAATCACAAAGGTAAACAGACTTTTAGACAGGATTTACAGAATTTTATCAGGCAACCAGGAACATTTCAATCACCAGTTTTGTCAGCTGACAGTCTGCAGCTACTACTTGCATAATCAGATTTTACTTTTGTTGAGGTTTCAAATGAGATTCCAAAAAGGACTATAAAAGTTCCCAGGCAGACTGTGAGTATACACTTGAGATGATGTCAGAGGTGGAAGATTCCACAGCACTGGTCATTAACCATTCCACCATGCTGCCCTTGGTTAGTGCATACCGCATACCCAAATGCAGTCATTATGGAAGGGCACAGGAAAATAAAGCAAACAGTTATTGTCTGTTTATTCTGTGTCTGGGACTATGGTGACATTAGCTCTTTTTATGCCTTCAAACAATTCTGTGCCACTGAAATGACTTCCACAATTTTCCAGTGTTAAGGACCTGAAAGCTGACCCTGCCCAATCTTCAATTACTAAGCAGCATATTTGGGATTCGAACCCAGGTCTGATATTTATTTTTTCAGAATTTCATGTGACTTTTCTAAAATATGAAAAATCTTGGGCTGGAGCAGTGGCTCAGCAGTTTGAGCACTTGTCTGGCATGTCCAAGGACACAGGTTCAAACTCCAGCACCACATATACAACTAAGTGTTGGAGAAACAAAGGCCAGATGAATAAATAAATAAAATTGATACTCTCTCTCTCTCTCCCACTTTCTCTCTTTAAAAATAAATAAATAAATAATAAAATATGAAATAGATGATCTTCATGGATTTAATTTCACATATAACTTTCAGCTTAATGTCATAAAAATTTTATGAAGTAAGCAGAATAGATATCATTTTTTTCTTGTCTATTAGAGGGAAAATCATGATTCAGATAACAAGAGACTTCCAAAATCCTACTCCAAGTTATTGGAAGATCCAGATTCTCTTTGACTCCTTATCCAAGACTGTTAAATGAGTTATCCTTAGGTATTCCCAAGGGACTGGTGCCAGGATCTTCCTTGGATACCAAAATAAGGGGATTCTCAAGTTCCTCATATATGATGTCATACATAATATTTGCATACAACCTACCACATCCTCCCTTTTACCTTTAATCATTTCTAGATTACTTATTATAACTAATGCAATGTAAATGCCATGTAAATAGTTGTTTTATAGGGAATAATGACAATAGCAGTGTCTGTGCATGCTCAGGAAAGATTAATCTAGTGTGTTCATCCACAGATGCAGACCTCACAGATACAGAAGGCAAACTGTACATTATTCTATGTCTTCTTTTATATTGGATATGGCAAGTGTTGGTCATCATCTCTAGCAAAACACCAGTAGTTGTTGGTTTTGTTATTCCAAATAAATGTATATTTTGACAAGGATTTTCTGGAGGAAGTGGAAGCACTAGTTCAAGTCAATAGGCCATTTGCATATCATATTGTTACTTTATATGCATTCTATGACTATACAATAACTCAACTCAATAAGAAATAAAAAACAGGACAAATACTTGGAAGCAAGGATGATGCTTCATGCCCCAAACCACACCCACAGATCCACATTCTTGTATGTTTGGGTGAGCGCTCAGTTTTTCCAGAACCCCAATGGGCTAAACCTTCAGTCATTTTCACTGGGTCCTCAGCCAGTTTCTCTAAACCTTTTTTGAATTGAATACTTTCCTCTTTTTGCATGCAGATTGCAAGCAGGGCTGGAAAATGTATGACGATTCACACGTGAAATGTAAATAACGAACAAGGTCAAGCATGTGCGTGCTGATGGCATCTGTGCCAGGCTGGTCCAGGTGTGCCCTGAGAATCATTCAGCTCAGGAGTCACCACAAAGCCAGAAAATTGCATCTGACAGTCAGATGCTGCCAAGATAGAGACTGAAAAACATCAACAAAATTTGGATAGGAACTCTAAACAACTAATAACTCCAACTATGGAAACGCTAGCAGCACTTGTGAGGTTTTGTACAGAAATCACTTGAAATTCAGAAAAGAGCATGACGTTTAAGTTTGCTGATAATATATATATACATATATACACAGTAAATATGTCAAACAATAATAATGCAGATATAAATTATGATAAATCTATATAAAAGAATATTATAAAATATTTATGAAGTTTTGATAATTCATTAGTATGAGATAGCAGCATTATATACCCTTTTAATATTGATAGGATTCTCAAGGCACATTCAGAGAAAAACACTGGTAGGACTTCTCATCCACCTGGGATTGAATCAGAGTATTTCCAGCTCCCTGCAAAATATTGAAAACTAGTCAAAAGTTCTCTAATTGCAAATAATAATAATAATAATAATTACTAAAGTGTAAGATTTAATAGGATAATTCAAAATCAAGGGAAAACCATTTACATTCTGTAATGGAGTGGAAAGCAGTGTGGAGCGTGCTCCCAAACTTTATCCTCCTTCTCCTCTTCCCGTTAACCAAACCACGGAATAGACAGAATCTTTGGAAATGCCAGTAATGCTCAGAAATCTGGAGAGGAGCAAAGCTGAGGCCTTTTTCTTTTCCTCAACTGTCTTAATTATTTTCTGCTGTATAACATGACACCATACACTGGGTAATTTATACCGAATGGAAGTTTATTTGGCTCGCAGTTCTGGAGGCTGAGCAATCCAAAACCACGGCACTGGTTGGATCGCAATTGCTCCCTTTCACTCATCTGAATCATTATCTGCACTTCTAAATCTTGCTCTCTGCTCCAAGAAGCCGACCTCTGCACACTGGCTCACCTTTGCTTCCAGTGGGGGTTCTTCCGATGGGAATCGTTGGCCGGCGATTGGAGGGCAGGAAAATGGGGAGAAGAGGACACCTACTCCTCATTTTCCCTTCCTCCATGGTTAGGTGGCTGCTTTTCCCTGTCTGTTGTTCTTGTTGGGCATTCTCTTTTCTGCCTCATTTGGCACCAGTCTCCAATAATTTCTTCCTTTTGCCTCTTCAAGGTTAGTGATAATAATGATTTTCTACTCCTCCTGGTCCCCTGCTGCCTCCTTTATTGGGTCTTTTAGCCCTGCTAAACTCTGTAAAGCATCTCTTCATTAAATTTCTTCAATTGATTCTTTTCAGCAAAGTCCTTTTCAGGTAAATCATATTGAGTTAGCTGGAAGCTTGGCTAACATATGAAGCATAATGGTGCCTCAGAGCCCATCCATTCCCTTAGACTGCACAGAAGTGAACAGAGCTTAGAATACCCTCAAACCACATCCTGGAGAAAATGAATTCATGTTAAGTACTGAGAGAGAGGAGTAGAGAATTCACCCACTGTGTATCAGAGTAATTTTAGCATGAGCAAGATAACAAGAGATGTATCCCAACAATTCAAACATAATATAGAGAGATGTTTGAAGAAAAATACAAAAGAGCAGAATTTATGAAAGACAGCTAAGAACCCAACCCAAAAATAAATATCATACACACACACACACACACACACACACACGCATGCACGCATGCACATGCACAAGGAAATGCTTCATAATTAGTTTAAGGTATAGAACAAGATAACATGAACATGTTTTTCTTTATTGCACATGAGTTCAAAGTAGATCAAGTGAAAAGTTCAAAAATCAAAACAACATCATGAAATTTATAAATGAATTAGGAGCCTGTAGCAAAGAGACACTAGTAAAAAGTAAAGCATCATAGCTAGAACAGTGGCTCTGCAGGACGCAGGTTCGAATCTCAGCACCAGGACCACAACTTAGTGTCCAAGCAACGAAATCCACATGAAAAACTAAATAAAATTGATTCTCTTTCTCTCTCCCTCTCACTGTCCCTCTCTCTTTAAAAATAAAAATGTAAACCATTGACTTAAAGGAAAGATTTGAGGCAATTCAGCAGAAATGCTGATAAAGAGAAGGAGAAATAAATATAAAGAAGGTAATAGAGATAGAACAGAAAGATAACTCAGAGCAAAAATAAATGTAGTCCCTGAAGTAAAGATACAGAAAATATGACCCTCTTCTGGGGAAAAAAAATTCAGGTATAAAGTAGGACCATTTCCCCTGAAATTTAGCTGGAAGAGAAGGTCAATATAAATGCATAATGTGACTGTCAACAGCTGGGTGATGAAGGACTCACTAAGGAGGTACTGAGACCTCATCACTCCAGTGGGGAATAAAGCCACCATGGCCTGTGCAATTAACAGGGGCATTTAAAAAAAATAACTGCCTCCACCACAATGCATTTCAGCTGTCTTTTTGAATATAAGAAAGATTATTTAGAAAATGACATTTCCTGTGAGAAAAAAAAATTACTTACTTCCACAATCCCTTAGCTTTCATGTGATATTTCTTTTCCCATTTAACTGAAATAAAATCAAGTTTAGTAATTTCAGTAGCAAATATAACATTTTTTAAAAATATCTTTACTTGTTCTGTTTTGTTCTATATCAATCTATCCAATGATCTATCGTGTCTTTATATGTGACCATTGATATTTGGAAAAATATCTGGAATAGTGTTTAAGCATTAACAATGATCATTTCTAGGTAGCAGAATTTGGTATAGTTTCTTTTACTTTTATCCTTGAAATTTTCTCTTCTATTTGATTTTTTATAACAAATGTGTATCATTTCTAATAAAAATATGATTTTAAAAGAAGGAGGTAAGTAAGAGACAGACTAGCAATAAATACAGCATGACACTAACTAACAAAGTAATTCTGGAGGTGGGAATGTGATTGTTATTTTCCTTTTTATATTTAAGATTTTTCTAATTACTAAAAATTATTTTTAGAAAGGAAAAACAAAAACACTGAAATAGCAATTAATTAACAATGATTACAACACAAGGATAAATTTTTTCTAGATACTTTTCTCTGTACTTTCTACTTTCTATAAATAATTATTTTTATATTAGGAAAAAATTAACCTTTTCAACATTGTGATAGAAAGAGAATGGGGAGGGAGAATAAGGAGGGATTTAGAGGGTAATTCTGGTTTAAGAATATATGCATATCATATTGTTACTTTATATGCATTTATGATTATATAATAACTCAACTTCTTAATAAAAATTTTAATAAAAGAAAGAGAAAGAAGTTATTTGAAAGAAGCTCTGTATTCTCCCAATTTCGTCATGGCTAGTTTTATGAAATTTGACAAGACACTTTGCTTCTTGGGCTTTGTTTCTCCATTCATTCATTCCTTTATTCATTTGGAAAACATTCACCTTGGGTCTGTTTCCTGCAGGGTAAAATTTAGGATCTAGAGATGATCATCAAGACAAATAGTCCATGGTCTGACCCTTTAGGAATTTGTGGTGTAATTAAGGAAGACAGGTAATAAAAATGGTATAAGTTAATGCTCTAAGTATTCTCCAGAGATAAATAAAATACGATTTTGAAGCCTGTAGCAAGAAGCAATAAACTCAAGTATAATTAATGGATTTGGGGTGGGTCAGAGCAAAGTGGCATTGCCTGTGGACTTTGCTGGGGCAGTGAGGAAGAACAGTGTCAAGCAGAGGTCCAGCACGTCCAGAGCAGGTGTGAAACAGCCAGGTAGGCAGGCTGCCTGAGACAGTCACAACAGAGCATCAGAGGAGCAGTGGGAACTACCCCTGCAGCTACTCAGCCAAAGAAATGCTGGTGCCCAAGTCTGGCTGATTCTGTGCCACAATAAAGCAAGCCTGGAGGGAGGATCTATCAAATCTTCCAATGACAGGATCAGATTTAATTTTCCCAGAGGGCAGAGCCAGGATGCCAGTGGAAAGGTCATCTTCAGCCCAGGTGAATGGCAAGAAGAACCCAAACCCAGGTAATGGCAAAAGAATGGGCTCAGAGAGAGCAAAACTAATAGGGTCTGAAGCCAAATGAGCAAGAGGGAGGAGTGAAGGGCAGAGTACCACTAAAAACTGGAGTGGCCAGGTGCAGTGGCACACACCGTAATACCAGTGATTCAGGAGGCTGAGGCAGGAGGATCATGAAATCAAAGCTAGGCTTGGCAATTAGTGAGACCCTAAGCAACTCAGCAAGATCCTGTCTCAAATTTTAAAAAATTAAAAGGGCTTGGAATATGACTCAGTGGTGAAGCACCTCTGGGTTTAATCCTCGGTACAAAAAAAAAAAAAAAAAAAAAAAAA
>PVKS010028972.1:0-25846 GCA_004027875.1 Aplodontia rufa
TCCTTCAGTGCCAGAACTCTCAAAATCACATGTTCTGATTCTCAAATATAATAAGCATAACAATATAATCTGTCCTACCAAAACTAAAATAACACTTTAAGCTTCAACTAAATTGATACCAAAGTCATATTGTCAGTAGTCAAGTACAGTATGAAGGAAACAGATCATTCAGCAATAGAATAAAAATAAAAAATGTAAGTAGTTATATATAAAATATAACCAAGTAATACATACATTTCCTGCTAGCATAGACTCTTACTCATTTATGTGCACAATATCAGCATCTTCTATTATTTCCATAATGGAAAAAATACATTTTTGATCAGTTAAAATTTACAAATTTACTTGTGATATTTTATTTGTCTAACATACCATTTTCTTACCAATCACTAAATAAAAACACAATCCTTAAAACAATCTGTCAAATGAATATAGTACTTTCTAAGGAATACGAAAAGTTAAACTGTATGTATTTACCTCATTATTGGTATAATGTAGATCCATAGACTGTCCAAAGGCAATTTTGGCTTTAGACTTTAGATCTTCCAGTTTAACTGGTCTGGGGAACTGAAGGATTCTAAATAGATAGAATTTTTAAATACTTTATTTATTTCAGGCAGTTAAAGACTATATGTACAACAATTACTTCTTAAATACAGAATTAAGCAAAAATTGTTTACACATTCTTTTTTTTTTTTTTTAGAGAGAAGGGGAGAGATAGAGAGAGAGAGAGAGAGAGAGAGAATGAATCAATTTTAGTTTTTCATGTGGCCCTAGTTGCTCAGATATTTCATTGTGTACATGGTGCTGGAGTATGAACCTGCATTCTCACACATGCCAGGCAAGTGCCAAAACCACTAAGCCACCCACCACTCCAGCCCTACATATTCATTTTAACAGCTCACTTTTCTATTTATTTATTTCCACATTTTTATTGGTGCAATATAGTTATACACAATGGTGGGATTTGTTGATGCATCTTCGTACATGCACACAATATAACAATATAACTTTGCTAATAACATTCCCCTGTATATCTCTCCTTCTTCCTGGTCCCCTTTCCTCTATTCCACTAATATCCCTCTGATTTTCATTATACTCCCTTCCAACCATTCTTTTACTTTATCCTAACTTCCACATGAAAGAAAACTTAGGCATATGACCCTTGAGTTTGGCTTATTTCACTTAACATAATGGTCCCAAATTGCATCCATTTTCCTGCAAATGACATAATTTCATCTTTATGACTATAAGAGTTCATTTTTGATTGAGTACAAAACTTTGCAACACAAAGTTCAAAAATTCTGAAGTGTATTCTATCCCAATAGCTTTAAAAAGGAAATTCTCAAAACTTTGTACAGTTTTTAATCTGCACTGAAAATGTTACAGAGCACTAAAAAAAGTCTACTGAGGAAAGTGACCAAGATTATGTGAGAAATGCACAGCAGAATACAATGAAACTTAAAAAGAATGAAATTGTTTTTTGGGGATTCAAATTTTGCTTTCTGTATCCTCATCAACTCAACATTTTGAGCACATATATTTTGTAAGCCTATCTCCAAAATAAATGTTTTAAAACAACTGAAATATTAAAAGGAAATAAAATTAAGGATTAGCCTGAACTGCCCTAGAAAGCACGCATCAAAGATTAGATACTTCCACCCAAATATGTTTTGCTCATATTATGCCTTGAAAGCCTAGAATATGGTAATCACTCAACAAATAGGACTGAATGAAATACTGGGAACATATTCATAAAAGAATCTTAAACAGCAAAGTAGATTGGACAACAGTTCCATGGTATGTCTGGTATATTTCATTTTTTTTCAAAAATCTCCATGTAAAACATCTTTATATCTTCAAGTTTTGCGATTTATGACCCATTTTAAAGTCCTTAGAACAAACAGACATTTTGGTAAATGAATCAAAGAGATACTAATAGCAGAAATGAAATCAGATTTTCTCTAACTCCTTTTTAGGCCATGTTAGCAATTTTGTCGTTAACTAACACCATCACCACTTCTGCACTGAGATACAGATATCAAGAGGATGGTTAAATTTATTTCTGCCAAAATAACTTGCAGCCACCATTCCAACTCATCTTCCTCAACATTACAAACAAAATACATATCATAGCATTGAGGTCTCTTGAGAATAATCAAAATTACAAATATTAAGTCCACATATATAAATTCTGATAGTATCTGGAGGGATGATATAAATGTAAGAAGAAAAACATTTAATTTTCACTGAGCAAAAGTAAAAGGAAATAACAATAAGAGTTGCATTATGCAGTGACCTTATTTAGTTCCTGATATCACAAAGAAAAAGCATTAATCACTTATTATGTTTAGGCAGAATTTTGACAGACTGAAGTCTATGTACATCATACACATTACCAAGGACTACTTTTTCCTCAATTTTAAGCCATGAAACTTCATTTGAATATGGAAGGAACCTTTAACAGCTTAATTAGAATACATATTTTACTAAATAAATTGACATGTAATGTTTTCTTCCTTACCTTTTTTCTCCTCTATGTTCAAATTTGACACGGACATCATTCTACAATAAAATGACAAATCAATCATAACCATTCAGAGATCAGATAAAACTAGAATTTTTTTTCTAGTTTGTTTATTTATTTATTTTTATTCGTTAAATATAGTCTTACAATTAGGAGAGAATCATCATCAATCAAGAACAAAGGTATAATGACAGAACAAGGCAAGGCTGATGCCATTCCATGGTTTCCTCCCTTGGGTTCCCCTTGGTTCCATGTTTTCCCCTACTTAAACCCCATGTTAATTGGACTCATGGAAGTCGAAGGTTCCCCTCTGATTAGATTCCCCATACTCCCTCCCCCTCCAGTCTCCTTGATATCCTTCCTATTCCCTTCTCCCCTCCCTGCCCCGCTTCCTACATCCCCCAGCATCCTAGGCAAGATTCCCCATGATTGTGAAAAAATTCATAAATGTTGAGGTTATTATTAGCTTAGCCATCTATCATACTGTTTCCAATTGTTTTCTAGCTTCCACAAATGAGAGAAAACATTTGGCCCTTGAGTTTCTGAGTTTGGGATACTTCACTTAGCATAATTTCTTCCATCTCCATCCATTTGGCAGCAAATGCCATAACATCATTCTCCAACAGCCAAGTAGTATTCCATTGTATATATGTATCAAAGTTTTTTAATCCACTCATCAAGTGAGGGGCATCTGGCATCTGGGTTGGTTCCATAATTAAGCTGCTATAAACACTGATGAAGCTGTCCTTTTATAATATGCCAGTTCTAACTCTTTTGGGAAAATACCCAGAAGTGGGATAGCTGGGTCATAAGGCGGTTCCAGCCCTAATTTTTTGAGGAGTCTCCAGACTGCTTTCCAGAGTGGCTGTACCAGTTTGCAGTCTCACCAGCAATGTAATAGTGTTCCTCTTTTCCCACAGCCCCTCCAGCATCTGTCATTGCTTGTATTCTTCATTTTTGCCACTGTGACAGGAGTGAGGTGGAATCGCAGTGAAGTTTTGATTTGTATTTCTCTTATTGCTAGTGATGTAGAGCATTTTCTCATATATTTATGGGCTTTTTGGACTTCCTCCATTGAGAAGTTTGTTTTTAGCTCCATAGCCCATTTATTAATTGGATCATTTGTGATTTTGGTGTTTAGTTTTTTGAGTTCTTTGTAATATTCTGGATATCAGCCCTCTATCCAATGTGTAGCAGGCAAAGATTTTCTCCCATTCTGTAGGTTCCTTCTTGAGACTCTTGACTAAATCTTTAGTTGTGCAAAAGCTTTTTAGTTTAATTGCATCCCATTCATTTATTCTTGACTTTAATGCTTGCGCCATGGGAGTCTTAAAACTAGAATTTCTAAAATCATATTTTTCTTAGCCACTCATTTAATAAAGAACAGAAAGGAAAGGATGTTTCATTTTCAGTGCCAGCTCCAATCATTTGATAGTGCTGGCCAAAAAAAATGAGTGAGAATTAGGTTGCTGAAACTGGGCACAATAGGAAAGAACACCGGGCACTACTAGGGAAGGCATCAAGGGTATGAAACATCTGCTAACCCTGTTACAGAGAAATACAGAATACCATATCATACTCCCCATTATTCATGTGGTCAGTGTTCTAAGATTCCCCCATCTTTCCTTATTAACAACTTTCACCTGTTCTCTTAACCCATTATGTCCCATCATCCTGTATACGTTACAAAACACCTGTAAAACTCAATTTAAGTTTTTATACGTGCCCTGTATGCAAGACCATGGGACATAACAGGTTAAAGAAAGCACTGAACAGCTTCTCTTTGGCTAATCCAAACTGCCAACATCACTACTCTGGTACTCTGGGGCTATTATTAAGTAGAATAAGGGTGAAAGACATAACAGTCAATCTTATAACTTGAAATAACTACTAAATGACTGACAAGTAGATAATATAATACATCAAAGATAGAATGGACTAATGAAAATTAATGCCCTAGGCAGGAGAGACCACAACAGCGCAAAATTTCATCAAGCTACTCAGAACAGCGTTACTACTTAAAACTTATGAACTGTTTATTTCTGGAACTTTCCATCAAATATTTTCAGCCTTCAGTTGATTATGGATAATTGAAACTGTGGAAAGTGAAACCACAGATAAGGGGAGCTACTATATTTCCACTTCTCATACTGGGTCTCACAAACTAATTTTAATTATAAGGATAAAAAACATCCTCATTTGTAAATAGCCAGAAGAGATTATTTGGAAGAAAAACTGCTTAAATGCTTCAAGAATGGATGAAATTACACCTTTAGAGAGCAGTTACCACATTACATGAAACTTTTTTTTTTTTTAATGTACACTCTTAGGGGCATTTGATTCAAAAGTTGAAAATTTAAACACGTTAAGCAAGTCCTCTACAAGATCAGAATATTAAAGGAAAATAATTCATAGAATAATAAAATATACTTATTAAACTCTCACTGAACAAATACCTGCTTTTTTGGTGATGAAGATTTTGCTTTTCTGGTTTCCTGTAAGGATAATGCTGGTCGACTGGCTTTATGAAGGACAGCCAAATCTTGCATGATTGAGTTCAAAGCTTGCTGATCATCTAGGTATTTTAAAAAATAACATATACGTAGAATTTTAACTCCAAAATATACTTATTACAAACACCAAACAAAATTTATATGGAAGTTAATATAAAATGCATTAATTTAATGCAAAAATACATCTAGAACATCTTTAATACCTGTATCTTTGGTGGAATAAAATGTTTAGAGTCAGAAACAAAGAAAAAAGCTTCATCTGTGGATACTGGCCTACTGATATTTGGAAGGGTTCTCTCAAATTTCTTCACCATCAGGTTTGACAAGACCATAAAACATATAACAGAATATTTAACAACTTTGGCCAGTAACAATTTAGAAGGTTAATACTATAAAAAAAAATTCGTTCCTTAGAAAAAGCACCAAATCCAGAAAACTAAGGGGAAAAAATCATGAACCATGAACTTTCAGCTTCTTCCAAACATGGTAAGGATTTCTTTTTTAAAAATGTAATTTTATTGATGTATTATAATTATACATAATAGTGGAATTTGCTATTACATGTTTACACATGCATACGATGTAACAATACAATTTGGGTCATTTGAAGATTTCTTTTTGAAACTATAAGAATGTGCCTCTCAGTAATGTGAACTATAAACTATATGGAAGACTTTGGGGACAACTTTCATTAATAAATCAATTCTAATAATGATTACTAACAATTGATAAATAAAAGTAACAAAAAACTTTACAGTTTACATTTTGGCAATGATTTATGTTCCTGGCTGGACATGGTGGCCCACTCCTGTAAAGCAACTTGGGAGGTTAAGGCAGGAGGACTGCAAGTTTGACACCAGTCTCAACAACTTAGGCCCTAATCAATTTAGTGAGACCCTGTCTCAAAATGAAAAATAAAAAAGGCTGGGGATGTAGCTCAGAGGTAAAGTGCCCCTAGCTTCAATTCCCAGTACTAAAATAATAACAACAATTATTATTATAGATTATTATAATATATAATATAGCAAGACTTTGTCTCAAAATAAAAAAAAAAAAATGGGATGGGGATATGGCTCAGTGGTGAAGCACCCCTGGATTCAATCCCTGGTACCAACAGAAAAACAAAAAAGTCTTTCAAACACCCAGTTGACTTCTCTAATTTATTAAATTTTAATAATGTTCAATTCCATAATAAAAGTATTTGCATATTAAAATTTACAACTAATTATTACAATGTATTTATTAATAAGTTCCAGGCTAAGAAAAATTTCATAATCCTTTACAAAGTATCCTTTGCAAAATAAAACTGTCACATTAGCTTAGCCAAACAAGTAACAGAGTCAATCAGATATAATATAATCACAAGTGCTGCATAAATAGGTCCACAGGTCCATGCCAGACTATGTTAATTATTAATAAAAAATAAATTTTTCCTCACTCTGAAAAAGCTCAGAGTGATCTGAACTGGAATAAAATCATTTGCTGTGACCTTGTTGAGAAATGTTAAGATGCTTAATTATATACAGGGGAGAGAAGAACAACAATACTTAAATGTATCTATGCTGTTATTATTATTAGAAAAAACTTTAGCTCTTGAATTCAAACATTTTAATATACATAGTATCAAAATGCCTGAAGCATAGGGAAAATTATAGTTAAAATCTCTTATCATGTTCATATATACTTATTTCCTTGTTAAGAAAAATGTGTTGGGCTACGGAATGTAGCTCAGGTGTAGACTTGCCTAGTATGCATGAGGCCTTGGGTTCAATCCCCAGTACTGGGAGGAAAAAAAACAAGACAGACTTTTAATGTAACAATGAAATGCACTATTATGTATAGTCATAATGCATCAATTAAAGAAAGAGAAAATGTATCATTTTCTATCATACATATAAAAAAACGAAAGGTTCAATTAAACAAAATTTCAAATCTTAGGAAGATAATATACAAAACAATGGGCAATCTGAGTTTCTTCTTTTGTAGGCTTGAGAATCATATGGTAGATAAGTACCCAACAGGAAAAACTTACTTTGAGAGTGACAAGATGCGGTAAGCTAACAAATCCACAAAAAGATCAAACACAGTGTGAACATAATCGAACTTAAAGTAAGCACTGCTCTAAATAATTCTTAAGACTGCTTTGCTCTATTAAGAATCCCTATGGCAGCCACAGGATACTAGGCATATTATATAGGTTATAAATGTCATAAGGATCATAAGTTGACCCAAACAACAGCAAGAATGCCCAGAGGTTCTCGGACTCTGACAAATGAGCACATAAAGAAGCAGTGAGTTTCTAACATGTATCAAAGAAACGACATTCAAATGAGCACAAAAATATTTTAGAGATAATTTCAAATGAAATCTTTTATAAGAAACATTGAATCAGATATCTTATACACTTATTCATTACACTAGAAAA
This sequence comes from Aplodontia rufa, assembly GCA_004027875.1. Classification (NCBI taxonomy): domain Eukaryota; kingdom Metazoa; phylum Chordata; class Mammalia; order Rodentia; family Aplodontiidae; genus Aplodontia; species Aplodontia rufa. Next base: position 7,466 of record PVKS010028972.1, read on the forward strand.
ATATGAGAACACTCTATTAAAAATTCAAGTACCTGGGGCTAGAACAGTGGCTCAGTGGTTGTGGCACTTGCCTGGCATGTGTGAGGACAATGGTTCAAACCCCAGCACTACATACACAACGAAGTGTCAGAGCAACGAAAGCCACATGAAAAATTAAAATAAAAATTGATTCTCTCTCTCTCTCTCTCTCTGTCCCTCTCTCTTAAAAAAAAATTCAAGTATCTGTGACTCACATTTTTAAATATTTGCAATTTTCTATGACTACACTTGTATGTTTTTAAGCACTGTTTTTTCCTTTGTTGCTTAATAAAGTACAATGTTATTTGAGAAGGCTAACATATACAGCTCATACTACAAGTGAAAGCAACAAAAATAAAAGAAGCTGATATCTGATTTGGTACTAGAGGTGAGGACAACTAGAGTGGAGTACTTGGACTACAAGAAAACACTGTAAGAAAGTGGGAAAAATTTTAAAAAGTAGGAAGCTGGTGGGTGCTTTGGCTTACACAGTTGCCACAAGTACACACACTGAAAGTGCACTAGCCCTTCCACTAAAGAGCATGGGGCAAATTTAAGCCCTTCAGCCCACGATGTTGTGGGGATGTCAGTAGGGACTGTACAAATAATAAATTTGCTTTCCTAAGCAAGTGGTAGAAAAAGTGTGACAAAGCAGACTTCAGCAAGTAAATATCAGATTTAATATATCAGATCAGTCTAAGATTAAAAACTTAGCATTCAACTATTCAGTCCACTTTTGCTTATTTTAGGATAGGGTAAGCCATTTGCTCCATTTCTTTTTAGTGTCTCCCTAATTCCTGCCTAGAATGGAACATTCAAGACCAAGGAGAAAAAAAGAGGGGGCAGAGAAAAATATATAAACTGAATATCCACAATACTTCTTGGCAGTGGGGGTGGTATTAGGGATTGCTCGGCTTTTTAAATTCTGAGACAGATTCTCACTAAGTTCCTGACACTGGGTTTGAACTTTCAATCCTCCTGCCTCAACCTCCCGAGCTGCTGGGATTACAGGCATGTTACTGCAGTTGGCTCCACAATCCATTCTTATATTTCAGATTCCCTTTAAACTACCATTCCTGAGCATCAACAGTTTGCTGCACTACTTGGCTATACAATTTTATGATTTATTTCTCTCTTGCCATAAGACTTTTTTTTTTTAAGAGAGAGAGGGAATCAATTTTATTTAGCTTTTCACATGGCTTTCATTGCTCCAATGCTTAGTTGTGCAGGTAGTACTGGGGTTCAAACTCGTGTATTCTCGCATGCCAGGCAAGTGCCATAACCGCTGAACCACCGCTTCAGCCCCTGCCATCAGACTCTTAAATCACAATACATCTGAACTGTTTATTATGAATACCCCTCCTGTGTCCTTCATAAAATTATCATTTAAAACTATTAACAACTAATACAAAAAGTGCTTTAACTAAAAAGTCTATTAATAAAGATAAACACTACATAAATCTGGTATATAATCTATTTATAAAAAAGTTTATTATAACACATAATAGACCAAAAAAATGCTTTAAGTTCGAACTCACCCATCATGGCAATCAGCTCAAAAAATTTGAAAGTTAGGAAACTGGCTCTCCCATCAGCATTCTTTACTGCCTTAAGAAGTGAAAAACACGAGCACATTAATAGTAAGAAACAGAAGAGGAAACCACAAAAAACAGAAAATTGGTATAGGCAATACTAAAGAGAAATATACAATATAAATTTTTATGCCTTTTTTTCTGAGGGAATTATTTTTACATAGGGAAGCTATCACATAGGCACCCTTGCCTAATACACCAAAATTCCAGATTTCCAAAAGAAAAGCACTGAGACTAAACCATAGGGTTGTACAAATAGCTTAGGGACAAGGAGCTATTATCGGTTATTAGTTAGGGACTGTTGGGACCCTCCTGAAATCCAAGTTCTCAAGTGCAAGCCAACGGTGAACCTTTTAAGCAGGCCTTTCTAAGGATAAGCATAACCAGGCCTTTCTAAGGATAAGCAAGCTGCCCTGTCACATTAATTATTTTCTATAAGAAGCAATAGAACATTGTATAAAGCAATAATCTTAACTATTGCAAGGAATACAATATATGATGATATGATTTATACAATAACAACACCACAAAAGGGGAAAGACAGTTACATAAGAGTATTTTTATGTTATTGCAATAAAGTTTGCTATTAACCCAAACTACACTGTTTATAAATTAAATGTTAACTATAGTACTCAGATCAACTACTAAAAAATGAATTTTCAAAAAAATATAGCAAAGGAGACAAGAGATTAAAATAGTGCACTAGAAAATAGCTATTTAACACTAAAGGCAGTAATGGAGAAACTGAGGAACAAAAAGACAACACACAAGGAAGTAAGTAAAAAAAGCAGTGAATATAATCCTATCTTGTGAGTGATTACCTTAAATATAAATGGATGAACAAACCAAAAAGCAGATACTAGCTGAACAGGTTTTTAAGACATGATCCAACTATGTTATCTACAACAGACACATTTAAATTCAAAGACAAAATAGACTGTAAGTAAACAGACAGAAAAAGATACAGTATGCCAACAGTAGCCAAGAGGCCTAGAATGGCTATACTAAACTGATTAAAATATAAAAGCTATTATTAGTGAAATGGACATTTTATAATAAAAACAGCCCATTCATCAACAAGATGCTGCAATTATAAATAAGCACCTAATTACTATCTCAAAACACATAAAAAAATGACAGTACTTAAGAAGAAACATGCAATTCCAACATAAGAGTTGTAGACTTCAATGCCCCATTTGCAATAGTGGACAAAAAGAGCAGAAAGCTAATGAGGAAACAGAAGACTTAGACAAAATTATGAAATTACTGGACTTAATAAACATTAAGAAAGAACATTTTAAAAGAAAATTGAGAAATCAATTCCATTTTTGATAGCATCAAAAAGTATAGTCAGGAATATATTTAAATAAATGCAAGATCTGTGTACTGAGAACTATGAAACAATTAATGAAATCCAAGTAAACCTAAATATACAGAAAGACATCCTATTTCCCATATTCATAGATGAGAAGACAGTGTTAAGAAGTAAAAACTCTCAAAGTAACCTATAGATTCAACGCAATCTCTACCAAAATCCCAATGGCCCTTTTTTTCAAGAACGGAAAGGCTGATCCTCAAATTCATATGGAATTGCAATGGGCCCTGAATAGCCAGAACAATAATGAAAAAGAAAAAGTGGGTGGACTCAACACTTCCTAACTTCAAAATGTATTTTTAAGATATAATAATCAAAATGGTTTAGTATTGGCACAATGATAGAGATCAGTGGAATAGAATTCAGAGTCCAGAAATAAACCCAAACCTCCATGATCAACTGATTTTTGACAAGGGTACAAAGACAATTCATGGAGAAAGAATAGTTTTCAACAAATGGTACTGTATGACTGGACATCCACATACCAAAGCATTAAGCTGATCCCATACCTCACATAATATACAATACACAAAAATTAATTCATCACAGATCAATAACTTAAACGTAAGAGTTAAATAAATTTTAAAAACTGTTTTTTTAAGATGATTTTTTTTCAGAGAGAGTGAGAGAGTCGATTTTATTTACTTTCATCTGGTTTTTATTTTTTTTCCATCTGGTTTTTATTTCCCTGACACATAATTGTGTATTTGGTACTGGGGTTTGAACCTGGGTCCTCGCACATGCCAGGCAAGCACTCTACCACTGAGTCACTGCTCCAGCCCTTAGGCAATAGTTTCTTAACATGACTATAAGCATAAGAAACAAAAGAAGAAATAATGGAATTTCATCAAAATTTAAACATTTTCCCAGCAATTTGGGAGGCTGAAGCAGAAGGCTCACAAGTTTGAGGCCAGCCTCATCAATTAATAAATAAAAATAAAAAATAAAAATGCCTGGGGATGTTTCTCAGTGGTAGAGTGTTCCTGGGTTCAATCCCTGGTACTGCCAAAGAAAAATGTCAAAAACTTCGTGCATCAAAGGACATTATTAAGATAATGAAAAGCCAGCCCAAAGCATGAGAGAAAGCATTTGCAAGTGTGATATATCTGACAAGGGTCTAGCTTCCAGAATATATAAAGAATTATTATAACAAGAGATAACTAATCACAATCATAAAATGAACAAAGGATTTCAAAAGATACTCTCCAAAGACCCACAAATAGCCAATAAACACTTGAGAAGATGCTCAATATCATCTATTACTAGAAAAATATAGATCAAAACCACAATGAATGGCGTAACACTTCACACCCAGTAAGATGGATATAAGCAAAAGAATATGACCAGTAACAGTGAAAACGTAGAGCAACAGGAACCATAAGCATCACATTACCACTCCTACAAATATACCCAAGACAACTGAAAACATGACCACACAAAAACCTGCACTAACATTCAGTACAGCATTAACTCTAAGAGCCAAAAAATGTAAACAAAATTTTATCAATTGATGAATGAATAAACAACATGATATATCTATCTGCACAATGGAATGTGATCAACCATTATTCAGTCCTTCAATCCTGGACTTCCCAGCCTACATAACTGTGAAGAATACATTTTATTTCTTTATAAATTACACAGGCTGTGGCATTCTATTATAGCAGAGAAAAGGACTAAGACAGATGGGAAAAGGAAAGCAAGAATGAGGGGAGAGAGGAAAGAAAAACAGAAGACAGGTTATATAATATAACTGGGAATCATTTGCCCATCTAGAGGAGCAAGAGCCTCAGCAATTCAAGTCACAACAGCTACCACAGGAATTCCAGGCTCAACAGTATCAGAAATGATGATTTTTCAAAAAAGCTCCAAATCCAAATTTTAATGTGTGATCTCCCCACTTTCAAATATTATCAACTAGCGAAATTTTTTACAAAAATACTGTGTGTTCTTTCATGTTAAGATCTTGCAACCTTACGACATATCTATTATAGTAACTCTCTACTAGAGGGTCATACACACAGTTTGAAAAAATAAATTCAACATTCCAACAGCTCGAATTTCTTCTCAGTTGTAATATTTTGAAATGTCAAGTAACAAAAGGATTTCCAAAGAAAAAGTTAAAACATACTAATATTTGGAATATAACAAACATGAAAATACTGCTTTCATCGCCCAATCAGTACCGTTTCCAGGAGGAACCACTATGTTACCTCAGTTTTTTGGACTTTTTATCCTACCTTCCCCCTCTTGTCCACTTCCATTGCAAGGGATTGAACCTAGGACCCTGAACATCTAAAGAGGCACTCTTTAAACTGAGCTACATACCCAGTCTGAGTTTTTAGGACTTTTTCATCATGGCAAATATATAAAATTTTTTTTTTTTTGAGACAGAGTCTTACTATGTTCCACAGGCTGGTCCTGAATTTACAATCCTCTAGTCTAAGTCTCACAAGTAGCTAGGATTACATCAATGTGCCCAGCTAGGACTAAATTTTAAATAATGAGAAACACATATAAAGCCTAAACACCTTATCTTATGAACAAGAAATCTGAGAGCTAAAAAGACAACATAATTTATTCATGGTCATAAAACTGGGCAAAGCTAGAACATGAATACTCATTTCTTACTCAAATAAAATATCCATAATACCATGTCACTCCAGTTCATTTCTTACAGAAACAACTAGTATAAGAATTTTTTCTACCAATTTTTCTACATAGACAAAATCATAAAGAATTCGACGAAGTTTCAATTACTATGTTCTGTGTCTACAAATTTAAAGTCTCGACAAAAATTTTCAAATTTTTAGTGTCTTTTGAATAATAAAAACATCAATCTGGGGCTGGAGCATGCACGAGGACACGGGTTCTACCCCAGCACCAAGTACACAACAAAGTGTCAGAGCAACAAAAACCACATGAAAAACAAAATAAAATTGATTCTCTCCTCCTCTCTGTCCCTCTCTCCCTTTAAAAAAAAAAAAAACAAAACTTTTAAAAAATGCACTGAACTTCATTAAAATTAAAAACTTTTACTCTTCAAGAGACACCAGTAAGAAAATGAAAACACAAGCTACAGACTAGTAAAAAATATGTACAAAACATGCATCTGGCAAAGCACTGTCTCAAAACTACATAAAGTACTCATATAACCTAGTACAGACAATCCAATAAAGAAACGGGCAATACACATACACATCATCAAAGATGATATACAGATAGCAAATATGCACATGAAAGATGCTCAATATTGTTAGTGAAAATGTAAGTGGAAATATAAATCAAAACCATGATATTCCAAAAGCCTGACCATCCAAAGTGTGGACAAGGATGCTATGCAAATAAAACATTCATACTACTACTGAGAATGGTAAATGGTACCACCACTTTGGAAAAAAGTTTGGCAGTTTCTTATAAAACTAAAGATCCCTTTACCAGTTAATCCAGCAATCATGCTCTTATTTACCCAATTAAGCTGAAAATTTAACCTCCATCCACATAAAAACCTGAACACAATTACACAAAATTGACAAGAAAATGGAAACAATCAAGAAGACCTTCTGTAGGCAAGAAGATAAACTGCAGCACACAATACAACAGAACAGCATTCAGGAAATAAAAAGAAATGAACTATCAAGACACAGAAAGACCCCGAGGAACCTTGAATGCATATTGCTAAGTGAAAGAAGCCAATTTGAAAAGGATACACACTGCGTGATTCCAACTGCACAGCATTCCAGAAAAAGCAAAACTTAATAGACAGTTGAAAGATCAGCGGCTGCCAGGCTTTCAGCAGGATGATGGAAGGCTGAACAGGTAGACCACAAGCACTCAAACATAAATGTTCTTAGCAGATTTATAATTGCCCCAAACTGGAAATCCAAATGTCTATCACCAGGTAAATGATTAAATCAAACTGTGATACACAAGGGAATAAACAATGTCCAACAATAAACAGGAATGAACTACTAATACACATAAACAGTAGGGATGATTCAAAAACAACCATGAGGGGCTGGAGCAGTGGCTGAGCAGTTTGCAGCACTTGCACAACTAAGTGTCAGAGAGAGAAAGGCCAGATGAAAACTAAATAAAGTTGATTCTCTTTCTCTCTTTCACTCTCTCTAAAATCATCATCATCATCATCATATGAGGGCTGGAGATTTAGTACAATGCATGTGGATTTAATCCCCAGAACAAAAATAATAAAGATGATAATTATGTTAGGTAAAAGAAGGCAGACTCCCTCCCCTCAAAAAAAGTATATGCTGTGATTCCCATTTATATAAAATTCTAGAAAATGAAAACTAATTTATGGTGACAGCTGATCATTGGTTAGTTAGGAACAATGAATTGAAGCAAGATGAGCCAAAGCAAACTCTTGAAGGTGACAGATGTTTACTATACTGAGATGTGTGAGCTTCACAAGTATATACATTTATTAATATTTACCAAACTATATACTTCAAATGTACAGTTTATTGAATGTCAATTATCTCAAGTTACAAAAAAATTATTCTTTAATGCTACTAGCTCCACAACTCAACAGACATTAGGTGAATTTGGGTCACAACACAAGTCTCAATGACTTTACAAGTACCTCCCTTTTATGTGTACGTGTGCGCGCATGTGGGGGTGGGGATGCTGAGGTGAACCCAGGTCTTGGGTGTGCGAGGCAAGCACTTTACCACTGAACTACATCTGAGCCCTCACCCCTTGTTTTTGTTGTTGTTGTTGTTGTTATTGTTGTTGCTGTTTGTTTGTTGTTTAAGAGAGAGGAACAGTAAGAGAAACAATTTTTTATTTAGATTTTTATGTGGCTTTTGTTGCTCCAAGACTTCGTTGTGTACGTGGTGCTGGGGTCTGAACTCCCGTACTTGCGCATGCCTGGAAAGTGCCGCAAATGCCGAGCCACCGCTCCAGCCCCTCACCTCTTGTTTTTGATTTTTAGAAAAGATATTCTCTAAATTGGTAATCCCTTTCTTTATTTGGCAGAGTATAACACGAATTCTGACTTTTAAAAAATCATATCAAATCTGCCATCATTGGTTCAACATACACTAACTGCAGATAATTTTAAAATATATGAAGACAATTTCAGAAAAAGATACCCCTAGTAACACTGTCACCTCTGGTTAAAAAGAAATGGGTGGGGGCTGGAGTGGTGGTTCAGTGGTTGGAGAGCTTGCGTGGCATGCACAACGATCCAGGTTCAAACCCCCAGCACCACATACACAATTAAGTGTTGGAGAAACAAAGCCTTGGTAAAAAATAAATAAATAGGGGCTGGAGTGGTGGCTCAGCACTTATCTGGCATGTGTGAGTACACAAGTTCAAACCGCAGCACCACATAAAGTGCTCCAAGCAAAGTCTTGGAGCAATGGAAGCCACATGAAAAGCTAAATAAAAAATTGTTTAAAAAATAAATAAATAAAATTGATTCTTTTTCTCCCCCCCCCCCCAGGGCTGAGGACAGAACTCAGGGCCTTGGGCTTGCTAGGCAAGTGCTCTGTCACGGAGCTAAATCCCCAACCCCAGATTCTTTGTCTATTTAAAAAAAGAAAGAAAGAAAGAAAAGAAAAAGAACTGGGTGGCTGGGCCAAAGGGAAGGAAGTCTCAAAACCTTTAACTGTACCCCTTTTCACACATTTTAAATTTTCTACCATATTATCTACTCAAAATAATATAAAACTCAAATTTAAAGGGAATTTTAAAAGTGTAAAAAAAGATAAATAAATAGAATCCTGGAATGATTAAAGGAAACAAAACTTCCCTAGATGCAATAAATTTCTTTTTTTTTAAGAGACAGGGAGAGTGAGAGAGAGAAAGAATCAAAATTTTTATTTAGTTTTTCATGTGGCTTTCACTGCTCCAACATTTCGTTGTGTGCATGGTGCTGGGGTTAATATCCTCATGCATGCCAAGCAAGCACCTTAACTGCTGAGCTACCTCTTCAGCCCCTTGGCTAAGTTTTAATAATAACAGCCAAACCATAAATACATTCAATTTTCACTCTTCATATAAAATGGTAGTTATTTGAAAACAAGACCTGCACAAACCTAATTTTCATCTAGTGGTCCCCGTGGTCCTAATAATCATTACCTGTAAGAAGCTTCTTTTCTGTTATCATGTTTGTAAAAAGCTTTTTAATTAATGTTGTATCATTTCTTGACTTTATATTTCAAATATGTAGTTTATCTGGCAAGTAAAATTTAGTCTACATTTCCTTAAGATGCAGAGGATTGTTACAGAACATGTAAAATTTAGTCTACATTTTCTTAAGATGCAGAGGATTGTTACAGAACATTTTAAGAGTCAGACAGAAACTCAGATTCAAAACTGGCAGGAGTTTGTTTGTGGCTCTGGGCTATTATAAACCCATGTCCTTGTACATGAAGTGAAGATAGATTATATCCCAGATATTCTTTTAAGTGTTGAATAAGATAACACACATACACACAGCACAAACACATGACATAGAGATTCTTTCTTAATGAATGCCAGTTCCCCTCTCTTTCTCCAAACAGCTCAGGATTAAGGACATATTAAACTCTAAATAGGAAATTCTGATTTTTCTCCTTTTTTAGGTATTACACAGAAACAACATATTTGAAATTTGTAACAGATTCCTTCTTACTCATCCACATTTTCTCTCTCAATGGGTCATGTTGCCTGAAAAAATAACAACAGCAAGCACAATGGTGAAGAACTTAGACTGTGGAGTTATGTCTCTTTGCTGTCAAAGTTAAACCTGTAATGCAACACAGGCATGTTTACTGTATCTTAAGTTTCACATGTATAATGAAGCCATCTTAAGTTAGGGAACCATAAAGAAGTAATTTTTAAAAATTCCCTAATAGGGGCAGGCGATGTGGCTCAGAGGTAGGTGCTTGCCTGGCATGCACAAGGACCCAGGTTTGATCTCCAGCACCATACACACAAGTGAGTGAGGGAAAAACAGAAACCAGATGAAAAAATAAAAATTAAGTCTTTTAAAAAGTCTCCCTCTGTGCTCCCTGAAGTCATACCTCCTGCCATAATGTTCAGTGTCACCATGAGTCCCAAGGAATGGAGCTGGCCTTCTATTGACTAAGACCTCTGAAACCATGAGCCCTAAATGAACGTTTCCTCCTAAAATTGTTCTTGTCAAGTTCTTGGGTCACAGCAACCAAAAAGCTAACTAAAACAAATCGCAACTGCACCACTTTTCTGAACCATCCCAGTTTAAATTAGCCAACTGTGTAGACTGTACCTCTCTCTCTCTCTCCCAGAGAGGGTGGCAGTTCTTCATCAGATAAATATTGGCAGACTGCTCTCTAAGGCACAATTGCTAGCCAGGTTCAGTAGCATGACCTTCTGTCAGAAATAAAGCTTGCCTTGCCCACCCACTTTCAAGCACATGTTTGATTTTCTTAAGAGACCTCAGTATTTCTAACAATTTCATTTCTAGTAATACTGCTTGGGTTTGAAATTCACATCTGCCATTTAACAGGTGTGTGACCTTAGGCAAATGACTACTATCTCCTTGCTTCATTTCCTCACTTGTAATATGGAGATTTATGGTATAATACCATCTCTCAATTGCTAAGAAAATAAAAATAATGTTTGTGAAGTGCTTAGAAGAGGCCTGGCATATAATAATAATTATGTAAATGCCTGTTAAAAAGTTAAGCTGATGTAACTGTTATGATTTGAATGTATCCTCAAAAAAAGCAGGCATTAAAAACTTAATCCCCAATGCAACAGTGTTAAGAGAACTTTTTAGAAGTGTTTAGTTCATTAGGGTTCTGCCCTCATGAATAGATAAATGCTGACAATAAAAGGGCCTGAGGCTATAAATTCTATCTCTTGCTCTGTCCCACCCATGTAATGCCTTCTACCACATTAAGACACAGCAAGAAGGCCCTCACCAAATATCATCCATTCATCTTGGGACTTCCTAGCCACCAGAACTCTAAGAAATAGACCTCTGTTCTTTAAAAATTATTCAGTCTGGAATTATCCTACAATTTTAATTGAAGATTAAGTGAATGAGAAGCATACTGATAATTTTAAAAAATTATCCAGTCTATGATATTCTATTATAGATGCACAAAACTAAGACACATATGCCTAGGGGCTTATAGTTCTATTTTTTCTTTTTCTTTTTTTTTTTTAAGAGAGACAGTGAGAGAGAGAAGGAGACAATCAATTTTATTTAATTTTTCATGTGATTTTCGTTGCTCCAACACTTCACTGTGTAAGAGGTGCTGGGGTTCAAACTCATGTACTCACGCATGCTAGGCTAGCGCCATGACTACTGAGCCACTGCTCCAGCCCCTGCCTTATAGTTCTTAAACCATATGAACTCAGGCCTTTTAAAAAAAATTCAGATCACTTTAGGCTGCTGTATATAAATCCTGACTGTTGTCCTATGAATTTCTTTTCATATTTTTTTTAATTTTTTATTAAGGAGTTGAGTTATTGCACAATCATAAATGCATATAAAGTAACAATATGATATGCATATGCTCCTTTTTTAAAAAAAAAAAAAAGAAAGAGGGACAATGAGAGAGACAAAGATAGAATCAACTTTATTTAGCCTTTCACATGGCCATCATTGCTCTGACACTTTGTTGTGCATGTGGGGCTGAGGTTTGAACTCACGTCCTCGAATAGGCCAGGCAGGCGCCACAACTGCTGACCCACCACTCCAGCCCTATGCATATGTTCTTAAATCAGAATTACCCCTACATCGCCCATACCCCAGTCTCTTAATTCTTCTATATTTTGCTCCTGAAAGCAATATAAATGCTTAGATTGTGCATTTTCCAGAATTAAATGATTGGACAAATATTATTTGGATTCTTGGTGGGGGGAGCATGTTACATTGTTGATTGACTCCCTTGATCCCTCCCTATTCTCCCTCCCTCCCTCCTCCTCCCACCAATCCCCCCTCACACACACATATCTATGGTTCCCCTAGATTATGTGTTGCTATGCCTTTGCTGGGTCTAATACATGAGTATGACAACCTTTCACCCAAGCCTGGGTCTAACTCGTCTCCATAAATGAGTGAAAACATTCGACCCTTGACTCTCTGGGTTAGGCTAACTTCGCTCAGCATGATTTCTTCCATTACCATCTATTTACCTTCAAATGCTGCAATATCATTGTTTCTAATTGCTGAGTAGAATTCCACTGTATATGTCTACTGTGTTTCTATCAGGCACTAGAAAAAAAGTAATTCATAATTGTTTATCAAAACATCACTCAACATTTACTGACAATAATGGGTCACTCAGGAGGCCTGAGGAAAGAGAATCACAAAGTCTAGGCCAATGTGAGCAACACAGTGGATCCTACCTTAAAAACAACAATAATTAGAATAATGGCTCTCAGTGCCTATTTCCTCATTTGTAAAATAGGGACAGCAAACCATATCTACTTCATATGACCATCATAAGGGTTTCAAGAAATATTTGTAAAGCATTTAGAATACCTGAGCATAACACACACATATATAAACACACAAAGCATTTGAACCCAATCATGTTCAGAATCCACTCATATATTTTATACTGCCTCTCATTCATGTATTTGTTCTATCATTTAACACATGCCTATGGTGTGCCAACATATTCCCTCTACCACTGATTTTTAAAATAATAAAACACTAAATTCCAAAATAGTAGTATCTTTAAAAATTCTAAAATCCCTTCAAAGTTTAAAAAGTAAACAAAACTTATACTTTAACACTAGTATAATAAAAACAATGACCAGGGCTACTTTCAAAATAGCCCTCACTCACACTCACCCACGTGTTGCTGGTAGGAGCTTCAAACTTTGTTGTTGATTACACACAACAGAACTCACAAATTTAAGGGCTGGAGCAGTGGCTCAGCAGTTAGGGAGCTTGCCTAGCATGTGGAAAAACTAGGATTCCAGCCCCAGCACCACATACACAACTGAGTGAGTGAGAAGTGGGAACCAGATGGTGAAATAAATGAAATTGATTCTTAATTCCCTCTTAAAAAAAAAAAAACTCCCAAATTTAATATCAAACATAGTACTGTTCACTCAACTCTGCATTCAGTACATGCTACCAACCTCACACTCCAACGTAAAACCTAACCTTAGCCAATTCTCATCAAAACAGTTCCCACAATTTTCTTCAGTTCTTGCTTTGTAAAAAGGTTATGTTCCTGTCTTCATTAATGTAAGCTCCTTGAGGACCGGAAACATTACTTATCTATCTTTTTATCTCCCATAGCATCTAACAACACTTTGTTCAAACTAGGCATTACCAAACACCTTAAATAAACAAACTTCAAGTTTAACTCCTTACAACTACAAAAATTTCTGCTTTTTCCCAAAGGACTGAGATGAGGACTGAACTGTGTTGGGATTTGGCCAGTAGAGCCTTTACCCTCATTCTTACAGATGAGAAACGGAAAGATAGAAAGGTTCGAATAACTGTTTTAGCTCAATTTGGAAGAGCTAAAAGGATCAGGACTGCTAACTGACTTTCCCAAGTTAAATGACTGGAAAATGGCAGTGCTGAACTTCTATTCCTTGATCACTCATTTAAGACACATGTTAGGAGAAATGATTACTAGGAAGGAAAAGATGAGCATTCTGAAGATGGTCTTAGTCTCCGCCCATCTTCCCCTCCTCTTTAGGAATCCTTACTCCGAACATTCATCTCAAAACAACTTATTCAAGAAACTGTTCACAATTAACTTCACTGCCATGCTCAGCACTTTGCACATCATTTCTAGGCATGGTGTCCCACCTACCCAATTTGGAATTCATTCATTTATTCATTCAATGATTGGCCAAACTGAGGCTTTGTCTATTTACTTCTTGTTTTCATTAGGCTAGGCCGACATCTATGAATGCTTCACTCCCACAAGACCAATAGTACCACTGCCATCACTACTTAAACATAGCTTCAGTATCTGAATACAACTACTACTTACAATTTCTGAATTTACTCCAAAACCTTATAATATTTATATGTGCACTATTACATTAAATACTCCCATATTACTTTGTAAAAATTCACTGCATCACATTCATTTTCACATATGTAGGAAAAATTATAAACTCCAGTTTGCTAAGGATAGTCCCAATTTATTATTTTAATTTGGGATTTTTTTTTTAAGACACAGTGAGAGAGAAAAAGAGAACCAATTTTATTTAGTTTTTCATGTGGCTTTCCAACACTTCATTGTGTATGTGGTGCTGGGGTTCAAACCTGTGTCCTCATACATGCCAGGCAAATGCTTGTGGAGCAGTGACCGCTGAGTCACTGCTCCAGCCCCATGCAAAAAACAAAACAAAAAAAAACTGTCTATATTTCATGTGCATAACCTAATGATGCAGGAGACAAGTATATAACCATGAAACTATCAACACAACAGAATTACTAAACCAACCTTATTTCACATTCAAAAGTACCCCAGTTTGGATATTAAATTATATGGCCACCTTAGTATATCTGTCTCCCCCACCAGAATGAAGCTCTCTGATTACAGAAACAATGACTAACATCTATTTATCCTCAGTGTTAACACAGAAGAGGTAGTCAAACATTTGGCAACAATTTTGCAAGTGAACAACTAAAATTAGTTTACAAACTACTGTAAGGCTTATTTTACTGATACCCTTTGACATACCATAAGATTTTCAATAAATTTTCAATGAACTTCAAAAGTAAAATAATAAGTCAGCAGCCCGTCATAACAACTACTTGGGAGGCTGAGGCAGAAGGATTACAAATGGGAGGCCAGCATGGACAACTTAGTGAGACCCTGTATCAAAAATAAAATGAAAAGAAAAAAAATGAAAATAAATAAAATGAAAAGGGCTAGGGATAATGCGCAGTGGTAGAGTGCCCCAGGTTCAACACCCTATACCACAGGGGAAAAAAAGAAAAGTACTAGAGTAAGGGGGAAAAAAATAATCTTAATACTTCTATCCAAAAGCCAATTACATATGTTCTAATGTCACAATAAAAAATAGCATTATAAAAAAAGCATCCATTTAACCTATTTCTGTTTATATGACAAAAGTCAGAAGATAATATTTTCAAAACACTTGAGGGGAAAGTATCAATCTAGATTGTCACCCACAACTAGCATATTCAAGAACAGAGCTAAAGACTTTAGATAAACAAAAAAAAAAAAATAGTCTACCACCAAATTTAGTTTGGGAAAGTTCTAAGAGATATTCTTCAAGAAGAAAAGTGATTCCAGAAGAACTAAAGCTAGGAAGAAATTGAAAAAATGTGGTAAACTTAAATATTAATTGAGTAGAAAAAGAACAGGGTGGAATTATAATACTGAACATAAGATATAAGGGAATGATTGGAAACTTTTTTCAGAAGCTCCCTTCTCTTGAAAACCTGCCCCTTCTACTGCTCTCCACCTAGCCACACTTTTTTTTAAGAAAGAGAGAATGATAGAGAGAATTGATCTTTTATTTTTTATTTATTTTTTTAAAGAAGAGACGGACAATGAGAGAGAGAAAAAGAATCAATTTTATTCAGTTTTTAATGTGGATTTTGTTGCTCCAACACTTTACTGTGTACATGGTGCTGGGGTTTGAACCTGCATCCCTGTGCATGCCAGGCAAGCGCTAAAACTGCTGAGCCACCTCTCCAGCCCCTCAACCACACTCTTGATTGGACTGTGTCAAATCAGCACAATGTGGATCCACACCAATGCCATAACTGAAGGTCCACAGGAGGGCAACTAACCCAAACCAAATTAAACATAAGAATCTCTAGAAATTACATACAAATAACCAAAAGCAGAAAAGGAAAAGTAGGAGTTAATATGAAGGGCTGCGTGTAGCTTGTTGATGCATACTTTTTGTCTCTACTGTCTGAAATACTTCCCTTTCTCTACTTGTTCAATCTATCTTTAAACGACCCAGCTCAAGCCCCTCCCAGTCCTCTTCACTTGGTCATCTTTCCATTTATCAATGACAGCAAATAAGAACTGTGTGAGGCAGTTCACATGCAGTATCATTTAACCCTAACTATACTGGAATGACAGCATTTGCTATCTCTCTACTCATTATGGTTATCTTTCTTAAAGGTTATTACCTCATATATTACCTCTGCAGATAGACTGCAATATCCTCAAAGGAATTATATATTATACAATTATCTCCACTCATCATCCCTCTTTTCACCACCTCCTTCCAAAAGTACCTTCCTATTTCTCAATCTCTTCTCCTTTCTACTGCAATTACGAGGAGTAAAAACTACTATTTACATGGCTTGCATTGTGCTGACACTCTACTAAATGCTCTTCACACATTTCATTTATTGTCACAACAATCCCATAAGGTAGATATTATCTCCTCTCTTCACAGAAGGGGAAACAGGCTTGGAGAGCTTAAGCAAACTTGCTGTCTCACATTAAAGCCTAGATCTAGAAAATACCATAATGGATTCCTACAACTTTAAATCGCTGTTGTGTTTTTTTCTTCCTTCACTGCTGTGGCAGTTTGTACTATATCATCCTGGTTAAATTCAAACTACATTTCCAGAACCTTAATCCAAAAAAGCAAATTACTCCCTGAAGATCATCATTACACAGAGATGCCAGAGTGGCCAGCAGATCCCACCAGGTTTCTGCTCTCCCCTGCTCTGCGACTCTCCTTCAGGACTGACAAACTTGCCAAACTGCAACCTCAAGTCCACCACCACTTAAAAGCCAGACTGAGGACAAAAGAGGTAACTGTGAGAAGTAACTGCTCTCCAGCAGAAGCGAACAGGAAGCTTTTCAGATTCGCGTGCAAACTCCACCTTGCCTACTGCAACACTGCTTCAGGAAAACAGATGAGAGACTTTTCTCTGATCTGCCTGTACAGACTCTGGTTTCTGAGTTTCTCCCACAACTATATAAAACCTTAGGCCTGGGGATGGACCTCAGTGGTAGAGGGCTTGCAGAGCATGTGTGAGGCCCTGGGTTGAATCCCCAGTACCACAAAAAAAAAAAAAAACTAAAAATACGGTGTTACTCCTTTCATAAATTCCTTTTTCCAAAATGTCACAAAAGAAATAAATTTCTTTTCTTTTTCTTTTAAGAGACAGGATGACAGTGAGAGATAGAATCAATTTTACTTAGTTTTTCATTTGGCTTTCAACACTCTGACACTTTATTGTGTACGTGGTGCTGGGGTTTGAATCCACGTCCCCTGTGCTGGGGTTTGAATCCACGTCCCCTGCATCCTTGACTGAACTATTAAGATGATGTAACTACTCAGGCCTCTTCCCAATCTACTGAACAAGAACTCTCTGCAGGGGCTGGAAAGATGGTTCAGGGGTATCATGCTTGCCTGGCATGTGTGAGGACCCAGGTTCAAACCCCAGCACCACATACACAACTAAGTTTCGGAGCAAGAAAAACC
This sequence comes from Aplodontia rufa, assembly GCA_004027875.1. NCBI lineage: Eukaryota > Metazoa > Chordata > Mammalia > Rodentia > Aplodontiidae > Aplodontia > Aplodontia rufa. The sequence continues at coordinate 24,860 of PVKS010028972.1, forward strand.
AGATGAAAAACTAAATAGTGATTCTTTCTCTCCCCCGGTCCCCCCACCCTGTCTGAGAAAACAAAATAGGGGCTGGAGTTGTGGCTCAGTGGTTACAGCACTTGCCTGGCATGCACAAGTACACGGGTTCAAACACCAGCAACCCACGTACACAGCTAGGTGTCAGAGCAACAAAAGCCATGTGAAAAACTCAATAAAAATTGATTCTCTCTTTCTCTCTTCCTTCTCTCTTAAAAAAAAAAAAAAAGACTGTATGGACAACATTTCCAATACTTTTTTCCTTTTTCAAAAAAAAAAATCCATTTTTAGCTAAAGTGTTTGAAATACATTTCCAAAAAAGTATTTCACTAGTCTTGGTTCTCTGCTCATAACATGAGAATAATTTGGTTCTTTGATATTTTCTAGGGTTCACCACTTACTAGTTTTGTTTTTATCACTAAATTGTCCCACAATTTAAACTGTGTCTCTGGCATATATAGACTTAAAAAAAAACCAAGATTTTATTTTTCATTATAGTTTTACATATAGAAGGGGTTTATTGTTATACTTTCATGTATGCACGTGTCATATACCTGTACCATCCTCTCCTCCTCCCTCCACCCGCCTCCCCATTCCCTCACCCCTAAATAACTGTGAGGTTTCCCCAGTTCAAATGACATCTATCTTTGATGAGTCTATTGTCTAAACTTACTGTTCTCTCACTCTTTTCTATACAGTACTCTGTAAAGACAACATCTGGCCTTTGAGCTTCTGGGTTTGGCTAATTTCACTCAAGAATGATTTTCTCCTTGCAACTGATAGAAGAAAAAATTGGTCCAACACTTCAACATTTAGGAGTAGGCAAAGACTTTCTCAACAGGTCTCCGAAAGCGAAGGAAATAAAGTCAAAAATCAGTGAATGGGATTTCATAAAGCTAAAAAGCTTTTGTACTGCCAAGGAAACAATCAAAAGAGTCAAGAGGTTTCCTACAGAAATGGAGAGTATCA